>JANHGN010017045.1:0-59343 GCA_024605025.1 Megaceryle maxima
CCCCCATCCCCTCCCCTCTGCCGCCCCCTCCGGCCCCTCGGGGCGGCTGCCGCTGTCCGCGGTCCTGAACCGGCCGCCGTGCCCCGCGCCGCGAGGAGCCTCTCGGCCCGGGGCCGCTGCGCTCCGCAGCGCCGAGCCGAGCCGAGCCGCTCTGTGCCATGCCGTGCCCAGCTTTGTCTTGCCATGCCGTGCCGAGCCGAGCGGGTCTGCTCTGTCCAGCCAGTGCCATCCCCTGCCAACCCGTGCCGCTCCGGGCGTGCTGCAGTGCAGGCGGGCTGGGCCAGGGCCGCAGCCTCATGGGCGGCGGGGCCGCCAGGCCCTGGCACAGCCCCGTGGCGCTTTGGGCTGAGCTGCCCCTGGGGAACCCAACAGCCGAGCTGCTGCCGCCGAGGGTCCTCGGGCCCTGCGGCGCCACATCCAGTCCCCGGCGTGCCGGCAGCTGGGCCAACACAGCACCCTGTCCTGCAGGTGCTTGTGTTGGGCGCAGGGATGGGCTGAGTGAGGGACATGCCGCTGTGTGCTTGAGGGGACCTGCAGTGCCTCTCTGATTGTCCTCAGCCCCTTCCAGGTCTCCTCACCAGGTCCACCAGCCAGGAGGGGACAGCCAGCCTTGGCAGCTGCTGCAGAAGTCCCTGTCTGCCTGTAGAGAGGCTCTGGGCACAGCTGCGACGAGGCTTTTGGAGCTCGCTCTGTTCCACCGACCTGAGCCTGTTTATTTGCTTGTTTATTCATGGCTCCACCCAAGGTCAGGGCTGGCAGGAGTCTTCTCGGGGCACCTTGCTGGGCTGGGGGGAGTCATACTGGCCTCTGGCCATGTCCTTCCCTGGGCTCTCACCCTCCCCTTGCCCTCTGCAGCACAAGGATCCATCCTGCTCGCTGCGTTTCCATTGCAGCAGTGCTGGTGGCAGGCATTTCTGTCTTGCTGTGGTCTGACGGGAGGGCTGGACATGGTGCCACTACAGATGGACCAGTCAGACTATGCCTGCAGCCAGGCCTGGCAATATGGTGCCCTGTGGACCAGGAGGTATGGGGCTGGAGGTGGCAGGTGCCTTGGGGGCTTTGGGAGAGCATCTGTGGGGAGAGGCATGTCAGGACCCCCTGTACCCTTACTGAGGGCAGCTGCTGTGGTGTGGTGGATTGCTGAGGGTTGCACAGAGCTCCCTGCGTGAGCTCTGTGGACATTGGTCACTCTGAGGGCTGGCAGAGCTGCTGTGTCCCAGCATGTCCCTGCTGTACCCTGGCTGCTCTGTCACTGGCTGACCATTGGCTCTCTGAGCCCAGTATTGCTGCTGAAGTCTTGGGTGCCACTTAGGCCATTGCTGTTGGAAAGGCAGAGCAGCATCCCCATGCTGGACAGACAGCAAGAGCCTCATGACAAGGGCTGGAAGGGCTCCAGCAAGGGTTGGGCCAGTCACTGCCCCTCTGGGGAGCTGTGGGGAGCAGGTAGGGCTGTAGTGTCCAGGCTGGCAACATGCAGTGCTCTGTTTGGGGTGTGGAAATGCCAGATGCAGCCCTGCTGCAGGCTGCCATGCCAGTGCTCCAGCCTGAAGGCACCCGGCTGTTCAAGGAAGGAGACCCAGGGCTGGGAGCTCTGCTGGAGCTTGTGTCCTTAGCCATTTCCAAGGCAGGGCTCAGGCTGATGGAGAATCTGTGAAGCTGTTTAAACACATCCAGCCAAAGCGCCTGTGCTGGAAATCCTGTGCCTGCAGGACTGGCTGATCAAAGGGAGGATAATCCTGGGTTTAGGAAGGAAGAGGATAGGTCTGAAGTAGCAGTTGGTCCAATTTGGGTCAGACAGTGAAAGAATGCAGCTCAAAAGGCCACTTGATGTGTGCTGGCTGGAGGGGAGAAGTGCAACTCTGGGACAGGGTAAGCACCTTGCACCCCCCCCCCCTTCCCCACCCCATTGCCATGCTGCAGCTGGGAGCTGACACTGCTGTGCACACCACTGGCATGAGCCAATGTTGCCCTGGACACCAGTGGTATCTGCCTTGGTGGAGGCTCCGTGGCCTTTCCGAGAGTCACGCTGCCCAGGGCTGTGGCAGATACCCTCGCTCAGGGTAGAAGGAAGCCTGAGATGCCAGCCACTGTAAGAGCCCCTTGGCCACCTCTATCTGCCTTGGGCACCCCTAGGCCAGCAAGCCAGGGCTAGGCCAGTGGACGTGCAGCCAAGTCCCCTTGATGGTGGGGGGTGACAGAACAGCACCATGGCCTCCCCGGTCAGCAGCTCTTGCAAAACGGTGGCAGACGGGGACATCACCCAGGGCCACGTGCTCACCTGTATGCTCACTGGGCTGCTTGGGTCACCCTGGGGTGACCCTTGTCACTGTCTGCAGGCAGAGTCCCAAGGAGCAGGAGGAGATTGCTGCTAGCTGGTGCCATTGAACACTCTGTCAAGATTCAAGGTGCCCTGTGTGCCTTCTGGGGAGCCCTGGGGTGTTCCCAGGCACGTGAGCATTCACTGCACTGCTGCTGCCTCTGTGGCTGGCAGGATAGTGCTGGGGGCCAGGCCTGCACAGGGGGTCCTTGGTCTGTCAGTACTCCTGTACCAGCACCCAGCACGCCCTGGAGCACTGTGGGAGCACAAGTGGAGGTGCAGGAGGGGTGTGGGGTGAAGGGCATGGAACTGGCCCTTGTGGTGTGCTGTGGTGGGGACCTGCTGGTCATGGCCAGGCAGGAGCAGCAGTGGTGCTGGCAGCAGCTCTGTTTCATTAGCCCACATGGTTTTGCTGCTGGGTCTCCCCCAGTGAGTGCTTGGTGCCCTGTGCCATATAACACGATTAGGGAGGATTTGGGATAAGGGACATGACGCTTTCCAACCCAATTTAGGACTGAGTAAAAAGCCATTAGGAGATCAAACTGTGGCTGGTGCTGCAGCCTGAGTGCTGCTGTGTGGGATGGGTAAGCTGCTGGGGTGCAGGGATGGTCCCTCAGCCTGGGGAGCAGGGTTGGCGTTGGGGTATCCTTGGCAGGTGGGGTCGGCAGTAGCCCTTACGGTGAGCAGGACGTCACAGTGCCCATGGCAGGGCTGTGGGTTCCTGCCAGCAGTCCCGCCGTGAGCCCTTCCAGCCGCCGCAGCAAATTAAAAGGCCAATTCACGCTGAGTGATCCCTGGGGAGGGGGCCGGCTGAGTGCTAGGATCGAAGCCTGGCATGGCTCAGCTCTGCTCCACTCATGCCGCCTCTCCTACATCGGGCAGTGCCGGGGCAGTGGGGCAGGGGCAGGCCAGGCAGATGGTGAAGGGACCTGTCAGTGTCCTGCATGTCACCATGACCAGGTGGTGTCACCCTCTCGGTGTCACCGAGCAGGGACTGACCATGACAGTGGCAGGTGAGTGGCATGATGGGCACTGCCCGGAGCCTCTGCCAGCCCACAGACCCTGTGGCAGCTGCTGGGGAGATGCTGCACCAGCCCCTCTGCGGCAAAATGGTCTCCGTCAGGAGCCGGGAGCGCGCTGTCACCTGGGACCCCGTGGTCCTGGCACTTAACTCCTTCCAGCCTGTGCGGACAGGGCCGAGGTGTTGCTGGGGGACACCGGAGCTATGCCGCGTGCACGTCCCCGTGTCCCCACCTCCCGGCAGCCCGGGGCCTCCCCCAATGCCGGTGCTCCCGGCGGCATCACCAGGCGAGGGGCTGCTGTGTCCCGGGTCGGCCCTGGCAGCCCGGGTGATGCCAGCCTGGGGCCGTGGTCCCTGCGGTGCCAGAGACGGCCGATGGCCCGGGCCGAGGGGTGAGAGGCTGCGAGGTTTGGGTGCTGTTGTGGTGCCAGCGGGTTGGAGCGTGGGCACCCCAGGGTGCTGCTGGCGTCTGTCATGCGGAGCTGGGCAGTGACAGTCCCGTGGGGTCAGGGCAGGCTGTGGTCAGGGGGATCGACCTTCCCGTCCGGCGGGTGCCACCGGTGGTCCGGGGCGCGGGTGCTGTGCGGGGCCGGCCGCCTGCACCGTTACATAAGAGCGGGAGCCGAGGCGGCCGTGGCTCGCCGTTGCCATGGAAACCAGCACGGTGATGTCGTCGTCCGGGTACCAGGCGGCGAGGCGAGGCCCCCACGGGCGCCGCTTCCCTGTAGGGTCCCCGGACCTCGCCAGCCTGCGAGCGTGTCCCCCAAGCCAGGCTGCCTGTGCCCCCAAGGTGATGCCTGGCCCCGCTCGGTCCCGGCAGGGGGAGGTGGCCTCCACGGACGCTGGGGACAGGCCCCACTGGCCACCTGGAGGGTGTCCCCATTGGCGTGGTGGATGCCTTGTGTCCATACGGTCCCTGGAGCTGGTGCTGGTGGGCAAGTGGGTGGGTGTCAGCACGCCTGCTGCTGTTAGCTAATGAGTGCTGGGTGAGCAAACCTAGAGCAAGGAGCACATTGGGCCCATGCTGAGAACCCCCCATGCACCCTTCAGTGGGGCACACGGGACAGAGCATGTACTGATGGTGCAGCAAGTGGACTGGATGTGTGTCTGAGCGGGCTCTGGGCTGAGGCTGGATGGACACATGGGCTGGGGTGTTGTGGTGCTGCTGTCATGGCCATTCCTGTGCAGTTTGGGCTGCACTGTCAGGAATACTGCTGCCTTGCTGATCCATGTTGGAGGAACCCAGGGACTGGAGGGAGGTGGGGGGGGCAGCCCATGGATTAACATCACCTGCTGCACTTGGGGCTTCACCTCCCGGTCAGGCAGGAGCACCGCATCTGCCAGGGAAATTGCAGATGGTGAATCACCACCTCACGCAGGCAAACCACCTCCCAGGATCCCAAACATGAGTCAACTGGCAGGAGGCAGGCGGTATTCAAAGGACCAGGCTACTCTGAACAGTCACAGGTTCTGTCCTGGGGCTACTGTGATGTGTGAGTGGCTGCACTGCTCTGGCCCATGGGTGGCCCCAGTGCCATCCCTGTGCCCAGGGCACTCCTAGGCTCTGGGATCAAGGCTGGTGGAGGGAACGGCTCTCGCCCTGGCCAGGGTGTGGAGCAGGTCTGTGACCCTGCCTGTGAGCTGTCCCAGCAGTGCTGCTGCCACTGTCAGTGTAATGGTTCTGGCCACGGGGCCGTGGTTGTGGCAATGGTTGCAATGTGGGGAGCCCCTGTCCCCCCACCTAGGGCTGAGGACCAGGCCTGGTTACCTGGGTTTCCCTGTGCTGCTCTACCCAGAATCATTTCCTCTGGCTCCCTGGCCCTCCATGGCCCTGGCCTCCCTTTCCTCTGGGCTGTGCTGCTCCAGCAGCACCGTCTTCACTGCTGCTCCATTTCCAGCCTGATTTATTTCTGCTGCTCTGCAGCTCAGCTGTTTTGCTTGCTCTTAAGCCGACTCTGGGTTTCTTCTGCACGAGGTCGTTAATGCAGTGAGCAGACACAGCCCTGTCCCAGCAGCTCTGTGGGCTCTGCACTGCTGCAGCCAGGAGCCCCTGCCTTCGGCGGTGGAGCCGCCGGACACCTCCCTGTCTTGTTGCACAGCCAGTGACGTCGTGGGCCCTGCTCCTGTGGTGCATGTTGGGGAGCAGGACCAGACATCCAGCTACTTGTCCCACTCCAGGCACCATGCCGGGACCGTCCCCCTCCACAGTGACGTGCTGAGCAGCCAGCTGGATCCTGCCCTTGTCAACACAGCACTGTGGGCAGCCCTGGCATGCTCACCCACGGGCACCGTGTGCTGTGAGTTATTGCCACCGGCCATCCTGCTGTGGAGGTTCCCCCTGGATCCACGCTGCTCGCCTCACTGCGTGGATGCGCTCCGGCAGGTCTGTGCACTGGCACGGCTGGGCAGGGCAGCACGTGGCTCCTGGTGACAGGCGGTCCCTGTCTGTGCATGGCACAGGAGGCGATGCCAGTGGTGGGGATGAAGGGGCTGGCATTGCCTGTCCTGGGGTTGGGTGCAAGTGTGGTGCCCATGGCCCTGCAGCCCTTCCATGTGAGATGGGGTGCAGCCACAACCCCCTGCAGTGGGGGCTGTCCAGCTGACCTGGTGGCATCTCCACAGGTGATGGCAACCCCAAGGAGAGCAGCCCCTTCATCAATAGCACGGACCTGGAGAAGGGCAAGGAGTATGATGGCAAGAACATGGCCCTCTTTGAGGTAGGGCACACGGGCGTGGGGCAGGCTGGGTCCCTGGGTGGGGGCAGAGCAGAGCAGCTGTCCCACAGCACCCTGACCTGTTCCCTGGCCACTAGTTCATGCCAGAACCCCAGGACAGTGTCCCCCAGCTGCTGGTGCCATGGTGGGGTGGCATCTGGGAAAGTCCATGGGTTCTGGGCCTGGCCAGGGTCCCAAGGGACTCTGGTCATAGCTTGGGGCTCTGCTCTCTACAGGAGGAGATGGACACCAGCCCTATGGTCTCGTCCCTGCTGAGCGGGCTGGCCAACTACACCAACCTGCCGCAGGGCAGCCGGGAGCACGAGGAGGCTGAGAACAATGATGGGGGCAAGAAGAAGCCAGTGCAGGTGAGGGACACAGGAGGGACTCAGCCCCTTCTCCATGGGCTGCCCCAGGGACAGCTGCATCCCTCAGTTGCTGCTGGGGGGCGGTTTCCCCCAGGGTCCCTGGCTGCGCTGCAGGAGGAGCGGGACCCCTTGCTCCTCTGCCAGGCAGGCCTGTGAGCTCTGACAACTGCCTGCTTTCTCCGCAGGCCCCACGGATGGGCACCTTCATGGGTGTCTACCTGCCCTGCCTCCAGAACATCTTTGGGGTCATTCTGTTCCTGCGCCTCACCTGGGTGGTGGGGATTGCCGGCATCATGGAATCCTTCTGCATGGTCTTCCTCTGCTGCTCCTGTGTGAGTGATGGACACCCACAGGCCCTGCCTGGGTTCTGGGCGTCACCAGCCAGGCTTGTCAGGCTGTGGAGTGGTGCACTGGCTGCTAACCCACCGTGCCCCTGGCCCTGCCCATGCCCATGTTCTGCTTAACAGCAGGGAGAAGCTTTTGGCTTCCCAAAGGAATCAGCAGCAGAACAGTAACCAGCGACCCAAATCATTGCTGCCATGCAGTGGGGGTGTGGGGGAGGGGTCTCCTGCCCATGCTTTGCTGCAATGACCCATCCTGTCAAGACTGTGACCCTAGGCAGAGGCTGGGGGGGGCTGAACATGGACAGTGTCCTGGGCAGCCTGGGCACCCTCCCACACTGCCAGTCCCTCCAAGGTACTCATCCCCCACCCCAGCTGTGCTGCTAGCCCACAGCCCTGCCCACCCACCCACCCCTTGACCCACCCAGCTCTGCCCCAGGCATCCTGACCCCATGACACATAATGTGGCCCTGGGGAGCCCCCTGTCCCCCTTAACCCCAGCTCTCCCTTCCTTCTCCCTGTCCCTCTGTCCCAGCAAGGAGGCAGCTCTGCCAGATGCCGACACTGTGTTTCTTCCCGCAGACAATGCTGACTGCCATTTCCATGAGTGCGATCGCCACCAACGGCGTGGTGCCAGGTAGAGCCGAACCCATGTCTGTGTGTGTGCCAAGGGCGAGGGGAGCTGGCTCTCTGCAGGTCGGGTGCCTGGGTGGCAAAAGGCTTTTCCCAGAGAGCATCCCTCAAGGCTGTCCTGCTCCCTGGGCTGTGCCATCAAGCTCTATAGCTGCCCTGTACCACTGATACCGCCGCCAGCCACTCCCCAGCCTTCTGCCACCAACCTGCGCGGGTTCCCCGTGGCTGGGGGGAGCATGGAGCTGGAGCTGCCACCCATCCCCAGAGCCGCAAGGTGCAGATGGCAGTGAGAGCCGCCAGCCACGGCTCCACCCTCTGCCAGACTGGCGAGGCCGCGGGGAGACAGGGAGACACTGTCAGGAGGAAGGGGAGCTGGGTGTGCTGGGCACTGGGAGCTGGGCAGTGGGGCAGCTGCTTCCACCGGCTGCCCTGGGCTGTACCTGATGCTAGGACACTGCTGTGTGGGGTCCCTACCCCTGGGGAGGCACACAGAAGGGTCTGGCCATGCAGGTACCCCTAGGCTGCCTCCCCCCAAGCATGCCCAGCCCTGCAGAGCCCCGGGGAGCTGGGAGAGGGTGAGCTGTGCCAGCCCAGCTGGTCACAGCAGTGACAGCCCCTTCGCAGGGTGTAATTAAAGCTATTTATCATCCTGCTGCTGCAGTGGGACCATCGATCCCAGCAGCCTGGCTCTAAGGGCTCCTCTGGGAGGATGGAGCAGGGTATGGTCCATGTCCCTGGGCCTGTCTGGTGTCCCAGGGGACACATGTCCCTGCAGCCATCACACCTGGCTGCCAGGCTCCCAGGAAATGGCTCTGCCAGCATGATCACTCCTGCTGCTCCAGGGCCCTGGGGACTGCATTCTGCTCTGTGCTGTAGTGGGGTCCAGGGCTGCACTGGCTCCATCCTGCCCTGGAAGGGCTGGGGGTGCCACTGGGGTCTGGCCTGGACCCACCTTTGCTCTCTTTGGCAGCGGGTGGCTCCTACTACATGATCTCACGTTCCCTGGGACCCGAGTTTGGTGGGGCTGTGGGGCTCTGCTTCTACCTGGGCACCACCTTTGCCGGCGCCATGTACATCCTGGGCACCATTGAAATCCTGCTGGTACGTGCCTGGTCCTTCCCCCTGCACAGTGCCAAGGGCTCAGGTCCTGGCAGGGCAGCTCTTCCCTTGCCTTCCCGTGCTGCTTGCTCCTTGTGTCTGTCAGGGAGCTGAGTCTTTGCAGTGGGGCTGAGGGACCCTTCCCAGGAGTCCCCTGCATGTGGCTGTTCACTAGGCAGTGATGCCATGACTCTCTCCCAGGCCTACATCTTCCCAGCCATGGCCATCTTCAAGGCAGAAGACGCCAGTGGGGAGGCAGCTGCGATGCTCAACAACATGCGTGTGTATGGCACCTGCGTGCTGACCTGCATGGCCACTGTGGTGTTCGTGGGGGTCAAGTATGTCAACAAGTTTGCCCTGGTCTTCCTGGGCTGTGTCATCCTCTCCATCCTTGCCATCTACGCTGGTGTCATCAAGTCTGCCTTCGACCCACCAAGCTTCCCGTGAGTACGGCGTCTGGTGCGGCTGTGGTGGGGCCAGGGCATGCAGGTGCACGGCTGAGTGCCTGCCCCCACCTTGCCCCCCCAGGATCTGCCTCCTGGGCAATAGGACCCTCTCACGTCATGGCTTTGACCTCTGCACCAAGATGGTGGTGGAGGGGAATGAGACGGTGGGCTCCAAGCTCTGGGAGCTCTTCTGCACCTCCCGCTTCCTCAACGCCACCTGTGATGAGTACTTCACCATGAACAATGTGACTGAGATCGAGGGCATCCCCGGTGCTGCCAGCGGCCTCATCCAAGGTGGGCATGGCATGGGGACAGAGGGATGGGGATGGAGGGATGGGGATGAAGGCACAGGAACCGGAGGATAGGGATGGAAGCATGGGGACAGAAAAGCGGGGATGGAGGGACAGGGATGGAAGAGCAGAGATGGAGGTGTAGGAATGTGGGCACAAGGATGGAGGTACAGGACGAGTCCCATGGGAGGTGTGGTGGGTCAGGGCTGTTTCTGCTGGGCAGCTCCACTGGCAGGGCTGGTGGAGCGGCCAGTGCTGGGAGGGCTGTCATGTGTGTGGTCGGCTTGTCCCTTGGGTATGCCAGGCAGGTGAGGGGGCACACAGGTGATCCCTGTTGTGGGTTGGTCTGCCGCTTGGGTGCAGTGAGCTGTGCTCATGCTATACTGGGCAGCAGGACAGGCTCCTGCACTGTGTGACCAGTCTGGACTGTGCCAGCCAGACCACAGCACGATGGCTCCAAAGGATGCAGAAAAGATGAGGAGGAATAAATCCTCCCTCTGCTTCCTCTTGGCCTTGGGAAAAGCTGGTATTGATCTGAGGTTTTGTGAGGAGTGATGGGCCCTTGGGGACACTTTGCTGTTGTGGCCGCAGCCACGCTGGGAGAGTATCCAGGGCCACAAACACTCGTGAATTTGCTGGGAGGAGCAACTTCTGACCTGTTTTTTGGGGAGCTGGTGGTACATTTGCCAGATGCCCACACTCCACAGTGGGTGGTAGAGGCTGATGCTCAGAGGGCATTTGCAGACCTGTGCTCCACATCTGCCAGGTTGCATCACAGTGATGTGGCATTTGCTGGGTGTTTGGGAGGTTCCGATGGCGTCCAGCACCAAGGTCTTGTGGGGTAGACAAGGGGTACCTGGCTGCTGGGTACAGCTGGCTCCTGCTGGCAACAGTTCTGCAAGAGGGGACACTGACCTACAGACTGGTCCGACCAGTCTTAGTCAGGGCAGCAGATGAGACAGCTGGTGGTGAGGGTGACTGGTCTGTCACCATTTCAAGACAAAGTGTCACGGCATGGGCCCATCAGAGGTGGCTGGTGCTGGATGAGCCCTGGGTGCTGGATCTCCTTGAGGAGAGAAACTTCTATGCCTTTCCAGGAGGATGAGCTGGGCAGGGCTGTCTCAGTGGCTGCTGCCAGCCCCATCTGTCACCCCAGAGCATTCAGGGCGGGTGATGTGGCTGGGGAGGGGTGCTCAGCGCTGGGTGCTTGGAGCTGGTGTCCATGGACCCTCTTGCAGCCTTTTTGTAGTGCCGTGCTGAGGGCTGCTAGCCTCTCCCCACTGGGCCTGGGCGCTGGCTGCTCACTGATGCTCCAGTTTCCTGCCACAATCTGCGGCCAAAGCAGCACGTGGAGGGACACTAAGCCTGTTACATCAGCCTCTCACTCGTAATCCCATCAAAAACATTACCAAGTTACTTTGACACTATCCACTTTCCTTAAACCTGTGTTGATCAGCATTAATTATATTACTCTCTTAATTATTTGCTGCTCCTATGTCAGCTGCTCCAGTATCTTGCAGGGATGATGCCAGGCAGGACGGACCTGCTCTGGTCACCCACCTGTGCTGCTGGGCCTGTCTGTCCCAGGCTGGGTGTTTCTGCACACTTGTGATAGGCTGAGGATGCCCTTCCCTCACCTGCTGGGTGCCAGTGGCCCCAGCTGTGCCAGCTGTGCCAGCTGCTTAATGATGCTCTGCCAGGGGGAGCCGTGCTGGACACCACTGTGCTCTGTCCCTTTAGGCTGCAGAGCAGGAGAGGGTAATGTGATGGGTGCAGGTGGCTCTTGGGCACCTTCTCATGCCAGCCACACTACCTGGCCTCTTGCCTCCTTGCAGAGAACCTCTGGAGTTCGTACCTGACCAAGGGCGTGATTGTGGAGAAGCGGGGGCTGCCCTCTGTGAGCCCCCCCGACACTCCGGTGGACATGGACCAGCCCTACGTCTTCAGCGACATGACCTCCTACTTCACCCTGCTTGTCGGCATCTACTTCCCGTCGGTCACAGGTGGGAGCTGCTGCTGGCATCGCTCGCATACCGCTGGGCACCGTTTGGCACACGTGCTGCTGGGCGTGCTCCCACCGAGCCCCACGTGCGCCTGCCCCCCGTGCGGGGTGCGGGGGTGGCTGTCAGCCTGCGCCTCCCACGCAGCCACCCGCGCTCCAGATCTGACGATGGTGCCGCTCGGCGTGGCGCTGACGTCCCGGGCTCCGGTATTTATAGCTCCCTGGGGGTGGCGGAGCCCCTCCTGCCCCAGTCCCGCTGCAGAGCCGCCGCGGGCGCAGCCGGCGGGTCCCACCTGCAGCTCCGCAGGCGCCGGAGCCGATGGGACCCCCAGGACTGTCCCGGGCATGGCCCGAGCTGGCGACCCTGGCAGCCGGACGGGCCCTGCGATGCCGCTTGGCACACGGACCCTGGCGCCCTCCTGCCCAGTGCCCACTCACCAGTGGCTCCCGATTTTTGCCAGGTGTGTGTCCCCTCCGTGACCAGCTCCACGTGGCCGCGTCCCCGCTGCTCTGGTCACTTGCGCGGCCAGGAGCACAGGGAGGCCCCCCGGGCCGTGCCGGACCTGCGTGCACCAGCCGTGTCCCAACCTGGCCTCCAGCCTTCCAGAGCAGTGCTGGGGCTGGATCGCGTCCCTGTCACTGCCGCAGTCACTGTCCCTGCTTGAGCTAATTAAGGGCTAATGAGACAAGTCACTTAAGAGCGTTTTGAGCCTAATCCTTGCGTGGCCTCAGACTGTGGCTCGGGGATGGAAGTGCTGGCGGGCGGAGGGAGCCGGGTGGAGACCTCGAGCCACGGCAGCACCTGCTCTGCTGCCAGCTCTGTGCACACTCCAGGCACAGCAACGATCCGGGGCCCTGTCATGCCCAGGACTCACATGGTGCCTGGGACGAGCCATCCCATGGCTCTGCCCACCCTGGCAATGTCCCCTCTTTCCCCAGGCATCATGGCTGGCTCCAACCGCTCTGGAGATCTGCGGGATGCCCAGAAGTCCATCCCTACTGGCACCATCCTGGCCATTGCTACCACCTCTGCGGTCTGTATCCTTCAGGGCTCACTGGGGGCTGTGAGCCTGAGGACAGGTGGGCTTGGTGTGCCCTGCTGGGCTGGGCTGGGGGTCCTGGCGCTCCACTGGCATTGGGTAGATGGGTGGGACTCTGTGTCCTCCTTGCTCTCCTTGACCACCCGGCAGATATCAGCTCTGTTGTCCTCTTCGGAGCATGCATCGAGGGTGTTGTCCTGCGTGACAAGTGAGTGTCCTGGCACCTTGCAGGACAAGTGCAAGGGGAGCCTGTCAGCCCCCCAGGAGCAGTACCTAGGAATGGGCTGGAGCAGAGGCAGCCCCAGGGAGATGGGGGTGTAGGAGATGGGTTGGCTGCAGCCAGGACACACTGGGTGGATTGAACAGCACTGGAGGGTCCATGGGGTGTCCTGGGGTGAGAATGCCAGGTTGGGGGAGCTCTCGGGGGGGCCCGAGACTGTAACAGGCACTGGGGTCCTGTGTGTTCCCTGACCATGTTTTGCTGCACATCCGCAGCCCTCCCTGCTCCAGGGCTGTAGGAAGCGCGTGTTTGTCAACAGGCAGGGCTGTCTGTGCTGCCTGTGTATCTGGGGCAGCCCAGCTCACTGCACGTGGCAGGTGACACTTCTGGGTTGCCAGCACCAACACAAATGGGATCCAGCTGCATGCAGCCTCAACTGGCCTCCTCCTGCCACAGGGGATGGGGGAGCCCCATCCCACACCTCCCCTTCACCTGCCACCATGGTCATGGGCAAACAGACCCCCAGTGACCTGGGACCCCGTTGCTTGCTCACCTCCTGCAGGGTGTGGGAGCTGTTGGCAGCTGTGGCAGGGCCCTTTCCTGGTCTAATCCTGTCCCCCCACAGTGGTGTCCCTTGGTGGTCAGTCAACCTGCCAGGGGAGCTGATTGTGCCACCACAGTGCTGGCAGTCTCAGGGCTCAGCTCTGGGATGGAGCCACGGGTGATACTGGTGTCCCACAGGTTTGGTGAAGCTGTCAATGGGAACCTGGTGGTTGGTACCCTGGCGTGGCCATCTCCCTGGGTCATTGTCATCGGCTCCTTCTTCTCCACGTGTGGGGCTGGTCTGCAGAGCCTCACCGGAGCCCCCCGCCTCCTGCAAGCCATCTCCCGGGATGGGATCGTGCCCTTCCTCAGGGTAGGTGTCCCCTGAGCCTGGCACTGATGGCACCAAGCACCCACCGTGGCCACGACTCCCACCGACATGGGAGACTGGTGGGCACCCACGCTGCCCGAGCAGCCTGCCTGCCCTTATTCCACTATCACCGGTGTGGTGGTGGGTGTCTGTGGGGGATTTGGCTTGCAGTGTCAGTGGGAGAGTGCTGGGAAAGGTCAGGATCCCCTCCCCCCACTGCTGCACTGCTTCATATTTTTTCTCCTGCTCTCAGAAGATGCATTCTCACAACCTCATCTCCAAATCCAACCCGACAGCTCCCCCCAGGGAAGAGCTGGCTAATTTTATCCTCCTCCTTCACCCTGCCAGCCCCAGCCCCAGCTCTTGCTTGCTCGCGCCTCAGCACCCACTAATGCATCTGGACACACGCTCCTGGCCTCCACCCTCGTGCCTGGACCCCCCCTGTCCCTGCAGCTGCAGGAGGAGCCACTCTCCTCTGGCAGCATGTCGGCCTCTGGCACGTGGTTCCCAATGCCACACTGGCTGTGGTCAGGTTGAGCTGGGGCTCATCCCTGGGTGGGGGTCCTGGGAGGACAGGGCTGCTCTGGGTGCAGGGAGGGCTGTGGGGTCTGCCTGGAGTGGGGATGTGGAGCCGGTTCCGTCAGCCTTGGGATCGCAGCCCTGACTCGGGACGTGTGGCAGCTCTCGCGCAGCCCCTGTCCCCGCTCCCAGCCAGAGCTGGGCATGTAGGAGGGTCTGGCCCAGTTGGGCTGTGCCGAGGACCCTCACCCAGGGCTGCATGGCTCCAAGGTCACAGAGCCCTGACGAGGGCCCCTCTCACTCCAAATGCTCCCAGGTCTTCGGCCACGGCAAAGCCAACGGGGAGCCGACATGGGCCTTGCTGCTCACAGCCTGCATCTGCGAGATCGGGATCCTGATCGCCTCCCTGGACGAGGTGGCTCCCATCCTCTCCATGTAGGCAGCATGGCATGCTCTGTCCCCATGCACCTTCCTAAGCGGACGGCGGGCCCACGCCCCTCTCCCCAGCCAGGCTGGTGGCACATGCGAGTCTCTGCTCCTCGTGGGGGGATACCCACCCGGGAAGAGGGGATCCCCACAGGGAGACCAGGTCCTTCCTCAGATGATGTTGGGACCCGGTGGCTCCACACCCCCAGCTCCCCTGTCCATTGGCGGGTCACCTCAGGGCTGGGCATTGCGGGGGGGGCCCAGCTGTGGCCCCAGTCTGTCCTGGCATGCCTGGCTCAGCTTCCTGCTGTCTCCTGCAGGTTTTTCCTCATGTGCTACATGTTTGTCAACCTGGCGTGTGCGGTTCAGACACTGCTGCGGACGCCCAACTGGCGGCCCCGCTTCCGCTACTACCACTGGTGAGCTGGGATGGGAATGGACTGGATGGGGTGTCCTGCCACCACAGCACTGCTGTGACAGCACAGTGCTCTCCACAGGACCTTGTCCTTCCTGGGCATGAGCCTCTGCCTGGCGCTGATGTTCATCTGCTCCTGGTACTACGCGCTGGTTGCCATGCTGATTGCCGGCCTCATCTACAAGTACATCGAGTACCGTGGGTAAGGGTGGTTGTGGTGCCACAGACCCCGGCCAGCGCTGACAGCCCCCCACCTGCATCTCAGCGTGGGCTGCTCAGCTCCCCATGGCCACTTGCCCCAGGGTGCTCAGGGGTGCTGTCATGGTGCTGTGGGCATCCCTCACGTGGTGCTGGTTCCTGCAGGGCAGAGAAGGAGTGGGGTGATGGGATCCGGGGGCTGTCCCTGAGCGCGGCACGCTATGCCCTTCTGCGGCTGGAGGAGGGTCCCCCCCACACCAAGAACTGGAGGTGAGGCTGGGGATGGGGGATTTGGGGGTTTGGGCAGGGTCTGGGGCAGGATCTGGGGTGGGGTCGGGCTGAAGTGCAGGTGCTGACTGCATGGACTGTCCTTCCAGGCCACAGCTGCTGGTGCTGGTCCGTGGGGATCAGGAGCAGAATGTGGTGCACCCACAGCTCCTGTCCTTCACATCACAGCTCAAGGCTGGCAAAGGCCTCACCATTGTGGCCTCTGTGCTGGAAGGGACCTTCCTGGACAACCACCCGCAGGCGCAGAGGGCAGAGGAGGTGAGAACTGCCTGTGCCAGCTCTGCCCGTGGGTGCCCCAGGAGCCCAGGGCTGGCCAGGAGAGCACCAGGGTCACACCAGTCAGAGCCCAGACACCATGTTTCACCACTGTTTGGGGTACCACAGGGACCTCCAGACCCCTGTCTCCATCCCCAGACACCAGAGACACTGGCACCAGCCAAGCACTGGTCCCAGTCTTGTTCAGCTGTTGCAGGGCTTGGCATGGCACGGCACGGCATGGCACAGCATGGCATGGTTCCTGAACAGGAGCTGCTGGGCTGAGCAGCCCCTTAGCTGCCCCACAAGCTGCTGCAGCCCTGACCCACCCCACAGCCCTCACAGTTCTGGTGCCAGGCAGGGTGGGAGACAGAGCCTTTCCCTGCTGGAGTGAGAGTCCCCCCATCACCAGCCGGGTGGCACATTAATGAGATTAAGCCCTCGGAAGCAAACAGCTTCTCTCCCATGCAGACATGTTATAATTTCTCTGAGTAAATAACTCTAATTGCTGCTCCGCTGCCTGTCAGAGCCCTGGCACGGGGACACCCTCAGCTTGGCATGGCACAGAGCCACGTGCCAGCGCCGCTCACCACCGGGACTCACCCCTCCCAGCACAGAGCCACTGGCCTGATGTGGGGCATGGCAAACTGGGCACCCCGCAGGGACCTGTACCCCACAACCTGCACCCAACACCCCACACACTACTTGGCCAGGGTGCTGCTGCCAGGGCATCCCTGGGCCCTGCAGTCTCTGACCCTCCTCTCCCACCCCCAGTCCATCCGCCGCCTGATGGAAGCTGAGAAGGTGAAGGGCTTCTGCCAGGTGGTGATCTCCTCCAACCTGCGTGACGGCATGTCCCACCTCATCCAGTCCAGCGGGCTGGGGGGGCTGCAGCACAACACGGTGCTGGTGGGCTGGCCCCGCAGCTGGCGCCAGAAGGAGGACCACCAGACCTGGAGGAACTTCATTGGTAGGCACCGCAAAGGGTGGGTGCTGCAGGGGTGGGGGGCCTGCAAGCTGCCCTAGCTGATGTGGCCCTTCCCCTCCCAGAGCTGGTGCGAGAGACCACGGCCGGGCACCTGGCCTTGCTTGTGGCCAAGAATGTCGCCATGTTTCCGGGCAACCAGGAGCGGTTCTCAGAGGGCCACATTGATGTCTGGTGGATTGTCCACGATGGAGGGATGCTTATGTTGCTGCCCTTCCTCCTGCGTCACCACAAGGTAGGTTGGGCCCCTCACAGTGGGGCAGAGGGCTGGACCTGTCCCAGCTGAGCAGTGCCCATGCCCATGCCTCCCTCCCTCCCAGGTCTGGCGCAAGTGCAAGATGCGGATCTTCACGGTGGCACAGATGGACGACAACAGCATCCAGATGAAGAAGGACCTGACCACATTCCTGTACCACCTGCGCATCACCGCAGAGGTGGAGGTGGTAGAGATGGTGAGCGTTGGGATGGAGTGTGTACCACAGTCTGGGATGCTGCACGTGGGAGAGACAGACAGACCATGACACAGAGGGACACAACATTTCAAGGGGACACAGCACTATGGGGTGGACACACAGCTCCATAGCGGGACACAGCACCATGGAGGGGCTGTGCAGCACCATGGGGACATGTAGGTCCACAGAGACAGGCAGGGCTGGGCTGGGAGCAGTGGGTGCAGCTCACTGTCCCCCATGGTTTCTTCTGTCCCCTCTGCAGCACGAAAGTGACATCTCCGCCTACACCTATGAGAAGACACTGGTGATGGAGCAGCGCTCCCAGATCCTCAAGCAAATGCACCTCACCAAGAATGAGCGGGAGCGGGAGGTGAGGCCGCAGGACAGCCTGGGCAGGACCCGGCCCCATGGTGGCTGTGCTGCTGACCGAGCTGCCTCACAGCTCCACACACTCATCCTGCTGGGGAACTGGGGCTGTGAGCTGGGGTCTGCCCAGCCAAGCCCTCCTCCACCCCGCTCCCCTGGCTGACCCCATCCCACACAGATCCAGAGCATCACGGATGAGTCCCGTGGCTCCATCCGGCGCAAGAACCCAGCCAACACGCGCCTGCGCCTGAATGTCCCTGAGGAGCAGGTGGGCGATGGTGAGGAGAAGCCGGAGGAGGAGGTGAGGGGCTGCACCAGGACAGGTCTGGGCAGGCGGCTATCCCTGGCCCCTGCCCACCATCCCTCTCTCCTCTCTGCAGGTCCAGCTTATCCATGACAAAAATGCCACCACCTTCTCCAGCAGCTCCCAGTCCCCTGGTGATGAGGTGGAGACGGCCCCTGAGAAGGTGCATCTCACCTGGACCAAGGAGAAGTCTCTTGCAGAGAAGAACAAGAGCAAGAGCCCTGTCAGCCCTGAGGGCATCAAGGACTTCTTCAACATGAAGCCGTAAGGCCCCACATCCTGTCACCCTGTCCCGCCCTGTGTCCTGCATCCCCAGCCACCCCCTGCCCACCCTGGCAGCACCAGCTCAGTCCTTGCTCTGAGGAGGACCCCGGGTGATCTGAGCTTGCCCCTGCAGAGGGGCTGGGTGGGAGTGGGGTGGGATCCCCCTGCAGACCTGCATCGGGGAGGCATGGGGCACCCGGGCAGTGGGGACTCGAGGTGTACACCCGGCACTCACCTCTTCTCTCTTTCTCTTCCCCCGGCCTCACCATGCTCCTGGCAGGGAGTGGGAGAACCTGTAAGTCTGGGCTTGGCTGGGTGCTGGGTGCCAGGGCAGGGGGAGCTGGGTCGCTGCTGGTGGGGTGATGTGCCTGGAGCCATCGGGGTTGCCCTCGGGCACAAGAGTGGCTCAGTGTGCTCTGACAGCTGCTGCTGGCATGGTGTGAGACGGCTCACCCAGGCAGTGTGCGGGGGCCGTGGTGCCAGCCCCTGCGCAGGCTCTGTGTGCCGCGTGGTGCCCATGCCGCCTGCTCCCCGTCTGCCCTGTTACACTGCTGGCAGCTTCCTGCAAACCTGGGCTCGGGTACCTGCAGTGATGCTCCGGCTGCTCCCGCTCGCTCCCACATGGCTTTCCGCCGCCAGCCGCAGCGTGCTGCGGTGTGCCACTGCCTGTGGGCACCATGTGTGGCCCTGTAGCTTGTGGCTGCTGGTGCAGGCTCAGAGTCACCAGTAACCATGCCTGGCAAAGCTTTCTGCACCCTGAGCTCGTGGTGCAGCACAACCCTGGACCCCTCTGGGGCAAGAGGCCAGCCCAGCCTGTGGCACCTTGGGTGCAGTGTGGGGCCAGAGGCCAGCTGTGCCTGTGTGCCCACACGTCCTGTCACCCCCAGGAACCAGTCCAACGTGCGGAGGATGCACACGGCTGTGAAGCTCAATGAGGTGATTGTGAAGAAGTCCCAGGATGCCAAGCTGGTCCTGCTGAACATGCCGGGGCCTCCCCGCAACCGGAAAGGGGATGAGAACTGTATCCTTCCCACTGAGCCACAGCCTCGAGGCTGGCACCAAGACCCCTCTCTGCAGGGGGGACTTGGGGCCTCAGCTGCCCCAGAGCTGGTGGATGTGAGCACAGGTCTAGTGCCTGAGCTGAGCTTCACACCTCCTGCCCTTCTGATGGGTCCAACAGCTATCATTGGCACCAGCCTGCCTGCCCAGCAGAGCCATTGCACATGAGATGGGTGGTGGGGCCATGTGACATCACCCCTCATGCATGAACACAACAGCACAGTGCAGGGGCATGTGCAGAGGTCTGCAGGGCTCAGCTGCCTGCTGAGGCGGGCACAGCCATGGTCCCCATCGTGCGGTACTGGCACAGGTGGACTCCTCTTGGCCTCACCAGCTCCTGGCTCTGATGAGGGGGTTGTCAGTGCTGGGGCCTCAGCTACTTGGGTAGGGATAGCGCAGGGCTGTCCCCATGCTCTGGTGTGGCATTGGTCTTCTTTAACAGCCGTGCAGACATGGAGTTCCTGGAGGTGCTGACGGAGCACCTGGACCGAGTGCTCCTGGTGCGCGGCGGGGGCCGGGAGGTTATCACCATCTACTCCTGAAACGGCGCGCGAGAGGTTTGTCTGCACGCTGAGCGTCCCGCCACCCCTTTGCACCGCGCCTGGAGGGAGGAGGGAAGGCCTGATGGCAGCCGGTGCGCAGACACTTCACCTGGCTTCGGCCGTGCCCCTGATCTCTCCATTCGAACTGCAGCACCAGATCTTCCGGGAGCATCCAGCACCAGAGCAGCTGTTCCTCATTGCAACATCACAGCACTGCTGTCCTTGTTTATATATAAATATATACAGTGTACCGCGGACTGAGCACCAGAGCCCAGCGCTGCCACCACCGCCCATCCCAAGCAGGGCCAGTCCTGCCACCAGCCCCAGCACTGCTGCTCGCAGCCCCTGGCCGGGCAGGAGGGTGGCTCTGCCAAGATGGGTGCCGCTGTGCTGCAATCCCTGCCCTGAGCTTGGCTGGACGCATCCACGCCCTGTGACTGCCCGCTGCCCGTGCTCTGCCTCCCCGCTGAGGCGCTGGGAGAAGAGACAGGACACCAGCACGACGGTCCTCGCCAGACACTCCTCTCCCCACCTCCGGCAGTGCCCGGGGCTGTTTGCCAGGGTGCCTGCCCCCGGCTGCCCCTCCCCACGATGAGCCTGGACATCCCCACCTTGCTGCTGCCTTGGTACCGTCTGTCTCTGGAGGCCGTGGGCCATGCTTGTGGAGATGCAGCATGATGGTTTGGAGGGGGCAGAGGGTGGGGGGCAGCTGCGGGGGTGGGGTGCTGGAGAGCAGCCATCCCACGACAGCACGAGCCACAGCCTGGGTTGGGTGGAGGGTGCTCCCTGGACCCTCCCCACTGACTACAGGCTCTTTCTGTCCTGGTGCTCTCCTGGTGCTTGTGCCATGGTCACAGTGTGGAGCTGAGGTGTCCAGGGCTGAGCAGAGGCTGTGCTCTGTGTGCTCTGAGCTGGAGCCGCTCTCTGGCTGCTGCAGCTGTGTGGGTGCTGCCGGGTGGGTGCCTGCTTTTGGCCCAGAGGAGTCCCAACCCATCCTGTTCCCCACCGTGATCCCCCACCACCTTGCACTGGGGGGCTTGCAGGATCCTGGCACCAGACACACTGGCTGGTGCCAGCACCTGCTCATGCATCGGGGTGCCTCTGTGCTCCCCTTGGGCTTCACTGCTGGTGCAGCCCCAGCCCTGCCGCTGCTGTGGGGCTGTAGGACAGTCTGGCTCTGTGCGTAGTTTTAACATATGCAAAGTCTCTTCGTCTGGTCTGACAGGGCTGGGCCTGGCAGCAAGAGATGGCTGTAGGTGTCCTGCCCAGCCCCAGCTTCACAGCAGGGTGACTGGCAAGGGCCTGGGCACTGGCCACAGAGCTGCTACAGCCCAAAGTCTGCCTGGCCGTGGCAGCCCCGTGCACAGACAGCAGGGTTCGTGGGACAGCTCAAACACCTCTTACCTTTGGCAGCAGCTGCAGGGTCACCTCCCCTGTCTGTGTCGTCCTCCCCCAGCATCTCTCACGACAGAGAAACTGAGGCGCTTTTAACAAATGTGAATGGTTCCAGGAACCACGCAGGAAGCGGTGCCGAGGGCAGCCAGGGCGCCTGCCAGTGCTGCCCCGGCCCCATGTACATAGTGTACATAATACAGTATGTGTATTTTTAAAGTGATCATATTTATGTTAATAGAACCAGATGAAGTCTATATATAGAGATCTATATCTATTCTGAGAGATGCAGGGCTCTGCTAGCACCAGGCCGCAGGGACAGGGAGCTGAGATGGGTTGCTCCTGCACAAACAGGCACCCATCTACCGCACCAAAAGGCTGCAGCCTTCCCCAGCCACCAGCACCCCTGGGAAAGGGCCAGGTCACAGGTTCATGCTCTTCTCGATTTAGCTTCTTAAAGAGTTTTCAGGGAAAAGAACTCACAGACTTTTCTGAACTAGTTTCACAGCAGATTTGAGCTTCCACTCGAAGTGCAGCCTGCTAAGAGTTGCCCTCTCCCAGCAGCGCTGGCTGCTTGGTGCCAGCCTGGTCTTGAAGGGGCAGCACTTTGCCCCCAGCCAGAACTGAGCCCCCGCACTGAAGCGCTCCCCTCCTCATCCCCCCTGAACTGCCCCCCAAAGCCACCCACACTGTAGTGGGCATCACGCAACCTGCAGCCTTATGGCCTCATGACAGTGGCTGCTGTACCCATGGGTCGCCTGACACAGGCAGCCCCAGCTGGTCCCAGTGTCCAGCCCCCTGCCAGTCCCTCCTGCCAGCTGAGAGTGACTGCAGCCCTAGGCTCCTGAGAGCAGTGAGCTCCCTCTGCACGGGATGACTCCAGTCCCTGCTCTCTCTGCAGAGCTCCTCCACTAATCCAGGGTCAGGCCAAAGCTATTTGGCGCTGCTTGGATAAAAAACGGTTGGAGTTTTTTGATGTTAGCATTGTGGGTTTTTCTGGCTTTAAGATACTACTTGGACACACTCCCAGACCAAAACCAGGCCCCAGCTGCACATCTGTGCCTGCTCATACCCTGGTCCTACATTTCCATCCTTCCCAAAGTGCCTCCCTTCTCTCCTGCATCAGCTCCAGCCCGACTTTCTGCCATGGTAACTCACCTACCTGCACGGCTGCATCAGTCTGTGCTGCAGGCTCTGCTGTAGAAGCGAGTCCCAAGGGCACGGTGAGCTTGGCACTTACAGAGGGTGACTGTCAGGGCAAGCTGAGACCTGGCTTCAGAAGAGGATGATGAATGGTGCAGCCGCCCAGAGCAGCACTCTCTGGTCTTAGAGCAGCCTCAGCTGCTTGGGAGCTGTTGAAGAGCAGAGACGTCTGCAAGTGAAACATTCCTTTAGCTTTGGGAAGTGCAGCCTCTGGGAACCAGGATTTGCCAGAATCTACCTGCTTTGCCCCTTGGGGCTGCTCCTGCACCACCTCACACAAGCTCACATGCTGTTTCCAGCCTCCCCAAATTATTTGAGGCATTTCTGCAGCAACTGGGGGGCAGGCGCAGTGACCTGCCCACTGCTCTCGTGCTTGTTGGGTCTAAAGCACTTGCCAGCTGCTCTGCCTCTGCAAAAGATGCCACCTGCTGATTCCAGCTGGGCTTTTGCCCTGTGGCACTGCTGGGCCTGCAGCGGCGGGTGGTGCCCTGCAGCAGCGAGCCTGGTCCCCTCCTGCCTGGGCACACGGAGCAACTCAGCACAAAGGGCCTGAGTGTGGAAGTAGTAGGTTACATGCCAGGCAGCACCTCCCTTGGCAGCACCAGGGCGAGGGGCTCTTCCTTCAGCTGCAGCAGGTACAGCAGAGCAGGGAGTGACATTGGAGAGCAGCAGTGAGACGGCCAGCCAGGGCATGCTTCACCACTGAGGGGTTTCTTTCATCGCCTCCCCAGCATCACCAGCGGATCCCATTGCCCCTTAGCACCACTTTGACCCCCCAGTAAAGCCGTGGTCCCAGCTCATCCAGGGAGCAGGCAGGCGAGCCAATCCCATCACTGCTGCTGGAGAAAAAAAAGGGTGTTTCCCCCTCTTCATCCTCCAGCAAGAGCAGGGGCACAGCTCTGGACAGAGCCAGGGCTGCCTCTGCACCCTCCCAGGCAGTTTGGTTGTGGCAGAAAGGTGCTGGTTCCATGACAAGTCCCCATGTGCTGTGGGCTGGAGAGGGACAGTCTTAGCAGACAGCACTGCATGTTAGTTTACAAACCCAGCCCTGCACGTTCGGCCTCTGCGAGTGTTCGGTTCCCCCTGGAGCACCCTTCTGCTGTTCCACCTTGGTGAAGACACCGTCCTCTGGTAGACATGCAAGTTCCTCCCTGGCACATGCGCAGACACATTTTGGATTTTGTTCCAGACAGGAAGGTCTTGACGCTCAGGTTGGTTTCGCAGGTGGGCTGCTGCTGGGAGCAGTGCTGAGCAGATGCGACCCACTGGGACAGCAGGTGCAGCGTGGCCCACAGCAGGCAGAGGGGCACATGGACCCACAGCTGGCGGGGGGCACACGGACACACAGCCGAACACCAGCCACAGCAGGTGTTCCGGGTCCCGGTGCAGGAGTGCTGAGCTGCCCTGTCCTCATCAGTTGGGCAGGCGCAGGGCCCCAGAGCTGCAGTGGCAGCAGCAGCAGCTCCTCACATAGCTGTGGTCACCAATGGCACAGGCCATGGGACAGCACTCATAGGAGGCACAGGCAGCATCCCCCTGGGCCAGTGTGGGCCTGTGGCTGGGTGGGAGGAAGGACTAAGGTACTGCATAAGGGTAGGAGTTGCACTAGAAGAGTCAAGACCCTCCTCTGTAGCAGGACTAAAAATCTGGCAGAAAGACCAATTGGTCTGAGAGTTGCCGATTACAACACTCTCTGTGCTACATGTGCAATATATTTGTTATGAATGTTATCACAAAGTCGGTTCATTCAATACTTTTAATCACCGTAGTTAGATGTTCTACGTCCATTCAAGTGACTTTTATTCGAGTGCAATATTTCAATAGACATGTAGTGACCTAGTACGCTTTGTGTTCTAGAGAATCTGTGTGCAGAGCAATGCAATTAAGTTTAAAACCTTGTAAATAAAACAGGTTGCAAAACAAAAAATTTAAAAAAAAAAGAAAAAAAAAGAAGAAAAAAAGAAAAAAGTATTAGGCTTGCATTTAATTTCTGTGAGTGTTTCAGTATCGTGCATTAGGCCGCCCCAGTGCAGACCTGTGTTCTCTGTGCCGGTACCAATGGAGGAGCAGCTCCTCAGCTGTTGAATGCTCCCTGTTAATGCTTTACTGCTTTACCTGTATCCATTTTTCTAGACTCCTGTCTGCACAAAATGCAATAAATGATTTTATTACACCCTTCATTATTTGAATGAGGAGTTTTCACTTGCTGCCAGGGTCTCCACAGCTACCTTGCACTCAGCCACTACCATTTCCCTAACAAGGAGCAAGCCCCGGCAGGGAGCAGCAGGTCACACAGGAAGCAGAACACTCGGAGAGGAACAGCCTCTCACAAAGGCTGCAGTTCCCACACAATTTCTGATCACCCTGGCAAAGATGCTTGGCCTGTCTGTGGGGTGGTAGACACAGAGAAAGGGATCTAATGAAGAGACGGGGAAAGATGTCAGACAGGCTTCCACCCAATGTCAGGTCACGGTGGGCTGGTACTAAATGCACAGCCTTCCGACTACCAGCAACTGCAGCACGGCCAGCAGAGCCGCCAGCCACTGGCCCAGGCGCACTCCCTCTCCCTCTCCCTCTCCTCTCCTCTCACCACCAGCCACTGTGGAGGCCCCAAACCTCTCCACTACAGCACACGGTTCCCTCACCAGGCACATCAGCTGTGCTGCTCAAGGGCTTCCAAGAGCAACCACCTGCAAGGGCCTTGGGACCCAAAGCGTTAGGAACAGAGACAGACTGTGGTCATGGTGAGGTCCACAAGCTTCCAATCGGCGTCCAGCGCTGGGCAGTGCCCGACACGGCTCATCAGGAACGAGGAACAGCAAACGTAGTGAAATTGTGCATTCCGGTAGAGCCCGAGCTGTCGAGTGTCAAAAATGCAACAAAACAATTTTCTTGCTTTTTTATTAGAAAGTGATGTCCTCTTGTTAACAGCACATAGAGAAAAAAAGATGCTACAAGACAAACCACCTGGGACAAGGAAAATCCACTGCTGTGAGCACGCCCCGTTCTTAGTGTCCTTGAGGTCTCCCAGGAAGCCTGCAGACTCTAAGAAGGCCGTGATGGGGAGGACCAGAGTTCAGAGATGTTTTGTGTGCTGGTATCAAAGTATGTTATTAGTTAAAAAAACAGTGAAGAATCACTGCTTGGTTTTCCACTTATCTGCCACAGCTACCAAAGTGTTGAAAAAAATGTATAAAATGGTGGTATTGCATCTTGGCACTGCCTCCCCACCTCAGATGGACAAACCCCAACCACCAGTGAGATGAGGTGCCAGGGAGCAGATTTTCACAACCAGCACCTGGCTGCAGGTGTTCCCGAGGGAGGGTGACAGCTCACGAGTTGGTGGGGTACAGTAACCAACTGTCCCACCGCAAGATGGTAAGAAAAGGAAATTTATATGTCAAATTTAACAGACTGATCTTAACACTGGCTGACTACCCTGGTGAAAGAAAATTGAGACCATTTAAAATCTCTGCCTTGGCTGGAAGCTCTGGTGTTTCAGCTCTGCCACAGTGCTTGGACCAAGGCTGCCAATCTCCGTGAGCTGGGTGAGGTGTCTCTGCCTCACCCTGCCAGGACATGACAGACCCACTACGGCAGGACCCAATGACATGGTCCTGGGTCACTGAGCAGTGGTCAGGCAGGTGCTTCATGAGCTCAGCTGCTAGTGCCACCACCGTACTTCCCAACTGCCTTACATGTCATTAAAAAAAAAAAAAAGAAATAAAGAAATCCAAAGGAAAACAGTGCCCATTCCAAAAGGGTGGGTCTCCAAGAAGGCCCAGGCATCACACCGCTCTGTGCAGCCCCATTTTCCTCAAAACCATGGACCCAAAACTATGCTAAGACCAGTGAGACCAGACTGCACTGCAATGTGAAGATGCTCCAGCTGCTCGAGTGAGGAAATGCAGGAGGACCTGTCAGCACAGCAGCTTCTGGGGCTGGACAAACAACTGATGGCCCAAAGAGGCTCCGAGCACAACGTGCTGCTGAGAAAACAGAGTGTGCTTCTCCAGACCCTGCTAAGCAGAGCGGGGAGAGGCAGGGCAGCGCTAGGAGCACTCAGTAGCAATGCCACCAGGGGTACCCTCGCCAAAGTGGAGAGGACATGCAAACCCAGGGGCATCTGTCCGTGCCAAGAACAGGAGACTCGTCAAACAGCTACAAGTGTGGAATGGCCAAGGGAAGGGGGAAGGGCCTGGCAGCTCAGCTTTAGTAGTGCCGCTGGTAGGAACCCATTGGTTGCTGGGCTGAGGACCCTGCTCGCCCCTGGGCCACGGTCTGGCTCACGAGGTGGGAGAGCGCAGGACCACTCTGGATGAGGGTGTCCAAGGCTTTCTGTACACTGGGGTTGTCGAAGTTGATACCAGAAGATACTGGCCTTTGAGCAGGTATGTTGCCAGGTGCAGGGAGGCGGTTTTGGTGCTGACCATAGAGCGACTGAGCTTGTGGAGGAGCTCCAGGTCGGGGACCTGCATTCCTTGAAGGGCCCTGGAGAGCAGGAAGCTGCGTGCTTGGAGTCTGCAACCTCTGCTGAGCCTGGTTTAGATTTCCAGCACTCATCTGTGCTGACCGGGCCTGACCACCAGCCATGTTTGCAAAGTTCTGGTTGGGAGTGCCACCCGATGTGCCTGCAGAGGCCGCAGAACTGCTGTTTGCCACAGCAGCGGCTGCTGCTGCTGCCCCACTGTTGAAAAGACTGAGGATTTTTGCTTGAAGCTCCTGCTGAGGATTAGAAGAGGACACTGGAACAGAAGGGGCAGAGACCAGAGGCTGTGATCCCTGATGAGCCTGAGAGCTTGGAAGACTGGACTGACTACCCAGAGATGATCCTGAAGGTGCCCCCAAAGACTGTCTTGACATGGATGCTGGGAAAGAAAGGAAAAAGGGTTAAAGTTCTGCAAATGCCCTTAAAGGGGCACCTACACAAAACTAGGGAAACAGCTACCAAAGACACGAGCATCAGTGACACTCACACCCTAAAAAGGAGAGCTGCAAGCTCTGGGGAACTCATGCCACTTGGCAGAACCACTGCCAACCAACCTCCTGTAGCACCCAAACCAGTTACAGCAGTCCTGTGGTTCCCTGAGAGAATCCAGTATAACAGAAAGACCTGAATCATCTCAGGACTTCCAAGGACACGTCCACTAGAAAGGAGAGGGGCTGTGTGAGTGAGCTGTGACACCTGGACTCCTCTGCACTCCCAGGACTGTTTTCGGGTCCCAGCCCAAAGCGCCCACAAACCACATGATTAACTTACCCTGCAGAGAATCAGTGCTTCCCCTCAGCAACCTCTCCTTACGGTCTCTCAGGTAATTAATTACTTTATCAGTCTCCTCAGCAGTCAGATAGCGATTGTCTGCCAGCAGGTTCAGCAGAGTCTGAATCCCTGGAGGGTGGCCCCCTCTGACACCCTCCTCCATGGGGGGCGGGCGCTCCCGCTCCTGCAGCACAGCTTCATCTGCCATCTTGGCAGCCTGCCGGGCGATCTCCTCTCGCTCCTTCTCCCGCGACTCTGTCTTGTAGCGCTCGTAATTCCTCGCCACCAGCACCATGGCATCAGCCTGGGGCATGTTGCGGTGTTCTGAACGAGGAAAAGAAACATTCTAAGCAAATCCAAGTCACGTTAGCAGGAGGTGCTTGCCTCACACACACCAGCACACCTCACCCAGCAGGCAGCACCACTTTGGAATTCCAAGTGTGGACCTGGGAAGCTTCCCAGGCACACAGTAACAGTCCCAACACCCTAAGCAAACAGAAGGCTCAGGGCTCTCACCCAGCAAGGCCATCCTTCCCTTCCACAGCTGAGAGCTCTGAGAAGAGACTGGACCAGCCCAAGAAATGTCTGTCTTGCTTCTGACCCAATTAGCAGGGAAAGCAGCTCCCTCTACCTGTCACATAAATGCTCTGTACTCCAAGAGGAGACAGTTCCAGCCATTCTACTGCTAAACCCTTGGACAGATCCAAAAATTGCTTCTGAAGGCTGCTCAAGTTTCCCAGAGGACAGTGATGGGAAAACTTCTCGGTTCTGTGCTGACACTGCCTTAACAGAGCACATGTGTATGCAGGGATGGGGAGAAGCACTGGCTCAGTGTCACAGTGCTGCTTATGGTTACTGCTCTGGGAAATCAATACGCAACAGTTGAGTTCTGTAATACAACAAATAATGGGCAATTACAACACTTGGGATTTCTTTTTTTTTTTGCAGTTGCCTTTTAAAGTTTTTGAGGTCACTACTTCCACCTCACAAAGCACACACGCAAGTGTTCCCCTGAACACAGATTTAAGCAGGGAGATCAAGAGAGCCTTTACCTTCCAAAAAGCACCCGAAGCTCTGGGCACTGCCCCCCTGCTGCACAGCACCAAACCTGACACCCTTTCCTCCTAACAGGAAACCAGGTCCCATTTCAACATGTGTGAAAGAGTTTCCTGAAACTCAGGTGAACGTGAAGGTGGTTGCGCGTGGTTCAAGTGAGCATGTTTAATCTCTAGAAAGCTGTGGATGAGCTAATGACTGAGAGTCTTGCCAGATCTGATACACTGTCAGATCCAGTAAAGAGAAGAGAGGCTTTGGCGGAAGGATGGGTGCTAAACCGAAGGAGTTAAGAGTTAAACGGAGCACAGCGGAAAGCTCGGTGCAAGTGTGTGCGGGTGGATTTCTGCAGGAAACGCAGAACCCTCCAATCACACCCACATGTGATGTTAAAAGAACCTGGCTTCTTCAGTCAGTCAGCACCCAAAACCAGTCACTGTGCACTTGGGAGTTTACTCTCAGATGAACCTCACAAAACATTCCTCGAGAACACAAGAGAGAAACTTCTGAAAGCTCAGCTGTGTTCAAACACACCTGTAAAACACATATGTGACCCAGCCTATGGCCAGAGCAACGGGCTGCTTTCTGAGATCACAGTCTGACAAGACCTGCTGTCAATACCTACACCCACCCGCACACTCACAACCACCAAGTCACACCCTGAGATGCAAAGTGATGCAAAAAGTGTAAATGTCACTACAAAGACGCAGCACTTATACCAAATGACTTCATAGTTCTGTCTTAGAACTCAGACTAGTTTCAAGACTGGGTCTTCACTGTGCCTGAACACACTGTCCTTATTCCCTTTTCTTTAAATCACACTTGGTTTTAAGATCTGTCCGGTAATTTGTCATTCCAAACATGCTCTCTTTGAGACCAACAAGTGACAAGCTGAGGTCGGACTGGTGTTTCTCAGAAATCTACCAAAGCTATGCAGTCACTTCTAGAGCTGCCCTCAGGTGCCAAGGCTGGTGATGTGTGGAGCAAGGAACGCAGCTGAGATACCCTCTTGGCAGAAATGAGACAGTCCTTTTGACACGGAACAAGTAAATTATTATGGAAGCTCGTGAATAACAATATTCACATTTACGACATGGTGTCCATCACTAATAACTACTTATGTCACAGCAAGGATGAACTTCATCCTGTGTGGTTCTGCTTAAAAGGAAGTGTTCTCAAGCAGCACTTTGAGTGGTTGAGTGACCACAGAGCCCACCGAGACCTCAGTACCTTGTGGGGTGCCAAACATGATGTTAACAGTGCAAGAGCGGTGAACTTGATGCTGCTCGGTGATGACAATGGCAAAAGGAGACCCTCCTCTGCTCACATCGTCCAGGGCTTGCGTCAGTGACATCTCTGTGTTGAGGAAGATGAGGTCCACTACCATGCCCAGATCCCGCACCTTCCGCCCTACTGACTCCGCGTACTCCCTACCACAAAGCAAAGCCGGCAGAGTTTAACAAGTCAGTCACATTCAGAAACAGAAACCCCGGCACATCCACCCTCTCCGCCACCTCAGAGTTGCTCTTCTGATGGCTTCCCAAACTTCACATCGTTTAATGGGACGGTATTAAAGCAATCTCTTTACAATGGCATGAAAGCCCTTATTTCGATCTGGATCAGTCCTTTCAGTTTAACTGAAAGAAGTGACAAGTCAAGCCTTAGCTTAGCTGAGAAAGAGCGTGTGCAAAGGGATCTACACTAGTATCAACTTGTTTACCTATCAATGTTTAAAATGAAATCATTAAGTGAGGTAATTTATGCCCACAGAGATCTGAGGGGTACGCAGCAGAGTGGCCAACCTACAGAAGTCATTACTTGGGCTACAATCGGCATCTTCGCTATTCAAACGTGCCTTACTCCTCCTGGTCTTGCTCCTTCGTTCCACCAGCTGCTTTCTGCTCTAACCCAGCACCAACACAGCTCCCGTGGACCTGCTGCTCCTGCATCTGCTGTCCTGCAGCCTTCCTGTTCCAAGCACAAACCACAGCTCACGCGCTGAGCTGCAAGTTCTCAAGTGTTTTTGTGAGCTCACTGTGCTCAGTACCAGAACTGCAATACTGGCTGCATACGAGTGCTGAGAGACTGCTGCACCCACACCTTCTGAAAGGGGTTCAGTTCATCATCTTTGGATGCAAACATTACAGTGGTGACTAAAACTGTGTGTGTCCCCTGCCAACTGTCTTTTCAGGGATTTCTAAGCTACACTGATGCATATCTAAGTCACTCAGGAGCCACCCTTCAAGAGGTCTATAGTAGGTGACATCAGTGCTTCAATACACAAGAGTTATTAATATGCTCTAGGTCTTAAGGTGTGCAGCTATTACAGACCAAAATGATCCTTAGGACATTAAGCTGATCCTCTTGCACAAAAAATTTCTCCCTGTACCAAGTACAATAAATTATGGTCTGTTAGAATATCTTCTAAAGACACCAAGGGAGAAAGAATCTAAAATTTCTTTTCAAGATTTGTTCCAATAAGTAATAAGCTCCATTAAAAGCAAACCACAGAAGTCTATTTCTAGTTTCACTGCTTCCCTTGTTTCAATTTTCTGCTGTCTTCTACCACCAGACTAGGCAAGCATCATCTTGCTGCTCCTGTCTCACAGATACAGCAAAGAAAAGCAACTCTTGATCTTTTTTTCTGAAGAGCTAAGGAGACAGAGCTTTCAATTTCCCCTCGACAATCATTTTCTTCAGACTCCAAGCCAGATCTAGGATTTATTTGCCTATTTGCTGTACTTCAGTGTATTTATTTGTACAGACATAGCCATCAGACTGGTGCCGTCATGACAATCCCCAACACCATGCCCGCCCAGTTACCCCAGGAAGTGTTCAGACTGTCAGATGACATCCCCCTGGTTACTACTCACACATGCTTTTGACATTGTTCATGACTACTTTCTGCAGCAATTTTATATTTCTGGCAGCTGGATTAACAGTAAGGACTGGTGTCTGGCCTAGTAACCAATCTGAACGGGGCTCTGAACCAAACACCCCCACAGCTCCACCCCGACAGCTGTGCTGCACTCTGCTGCTCGCCACATGCTAATTAATAAGCTCCATATCATTCAAACCATGAGTGACAGGTACAGGCCACTGTAATCTGTTGTGACAGTAGGCTGATAGGAAGAGAAGATAGGAAAGGACCAGGAGAAGGTACAGTGACAGGTGACAAGAAGGAAACAAAAGTAAAGTACAAGATACAACATTTCTCTGTCTCATCAACACATACTCCCAGAACAGCACCAGGAGCTGTGGCTTTCTGAGGGCTCTAAAGCCATGTTCATTCCTCAAGAGCAACCTGTAAGACAAGCAGCCTCAAGGCAGGACTAAGTTTGATTCTGTTTTCTTCATCCATGCACTAATAAAATTGGTCTTAACTATTTTCTTACTTTGTCTGTTTATTCACCACTATCACAGAACAATCCACAGGTCTCTCTGCATCAAAACGCCTCTTGATTTCCTCATAGTACTGGCGGTAGAGCTCCTCTCGGCGCCGCTCCTCACGTTTCAGACGATCTGAAAACAAGCCACAAGGACAAGGCAAATCACACCCCTTGGACCTGCTCAAAGCCACAGCATGCAATGTGCTCAGCACTGCGGGCACCTTCAGCATCCTCCCAGAGGGAGGACGTGAATCTGCCCGTTTAAAACGCTACAGGTGCTCACCTTCTGAATTCACTGGTGCTCTGTCAAAGTGCTCTTTGTAACGGTCATAGTAAGAGTCATCCTTCCGCCGATAGTAGTCTTCAAGGCGAAGGTAACGATCATAAGCTTCCTCTCGTCTGCAACATTTAAAGAAGCAAAGGACGTCCACCTCCTGCGCAATCGAAGGCAGCAACTCTGGCCAATGTACCGCACAGACGTTCCTCAAGTTTAACCTCTGAAGTACCCACCTGCTCCCCACAGGACACGGAGCAGGCACCTGACCGTCCCCAACCAGAGCAATTTCCTTATCTTCACTGCCCAACGCCACTCACACCAGTGCAGCCATTGAGGTGGGAACGCCATAAAAACATCTTGGCAAATAAAATCTCGCAGAGATTACCTGTACAAAGGGTCCCGAGGGTCTCTCATATCCCAGGGTTCCCTCATATCCCGTGGGTCCCGCACATCTCGTGGATTTCTCATATCCCGTGGATCCCTGTATCGATCATAGAGCGGCTCCCGTGGGTCACGAAGATCTCTGACATCACGAGGGTCCCGCAAGTCTCGTGGGTCCCTGATATCCCGTGGATCCCTGTGGTCCCTGGTGTCACGCATGTCTCTAGCTCGCATGTCTCGAGTGTCTCTGGAATCTCGCCCGTTTCTACCATCCCTGCCATCTCTGGGGTCTCTGCGTGGGCTACCCCGAAGAGGGGAGCGGTCACGTCTGGCATCCCGGCCATCCCCGTAGGCATACGGCTCTCTGAGGAAAACACCAGGAAAACTCCATTAGAGCCTAATGACACGAGCACGGTCACCCCCAGATCTCTTACCTGAGGTGCCAAAATGACCCTTCTCTCAGCAGCTGATTCCTCCCTCCTATCTCCCAAGAGCAAGAATTGCCCAAACCCCATATTTGTTGAAGCAGCCTGGAGAAGCTTCTGAATTCTAACGTTTATCAGTCAAACAAGACCCAGAAAGCTCCTGCATGGAACATCACTAAAGGTGTAGAGTGCCCATGGAAGACTGAACAGGCACCTCAGAAACCACCAGTTCAAGGCCTCCAGCCTCCAATGTCAGCCATGCATCATCTGTCAAACATGTTTTTTTGCAAATTCTTGAGAAATCAAGGTGCTATGTATAGCCTAATACCCGTAAATATTAAATAGTCAGGAGCATTTAAAGGATCCATTAAAATTATGAGCCAATGACAACAGAACACCTGAAATAATTTGCTATTGGCATAGAATTAAGAAATGAGCTTGGTGTGACCGAGCGCACTGAGGCTCCACGTTGTGGTCGCATTTGTGCTGCTGGCAGAAAGCAGTGACAGCCACTACCACATCCTGGACTGGAAGGTAGTTTCCGTAGAAAGCCAGTCTTGTGTTTATGATGTTAAGAGGGTGCTGAACTTGACCAGTACTGCATCCTCTGCAGCAACAGGCTTCTCTGTCATACCTGAATGATCCAGCTCATTCAGACTTTGTACTGCCTGTCTTCGGAGGCAATGAAGAATAAAAGTCAGTCTTCATATTTTCCTAAAACAGTAGTGTGTTTTTTTTCCCCAGGTTGTATTTTGTTTTCCAGAAAAAAACAAAAAACAAAAAAAAAAAACAACCAAAAAAAAAACCCCAAAAAAACCCCAAAAACTTCCCTGTAGTCTAAGCCAAACATAAAAGTCTCACATACTACTGTGCTTCACATGTTTGGAACATTCTTTCCCCAAGATACTGACAGCCATTGGAAAAAGAACCAGATTTTTGAATCTTTTTATTTCCAAAACTTGACAGACTTTTAGAATCCTCTACCAGCCTAATCTAGTTTAAGAAAGGCAAGCAGAACATAAGTTTGCTTCCACTACAGCACATTCACGTAGCAGTCACCAGAGCGGACAGCAGAAGCAGTGAGTCAGACGTGCCCAAGATCAGTGTCTGGCAGAGAGGGCAGTAACAAGATGGATGTGCAGGGTCCACACATGGACAATGGTTCTGGACACCCAGCTCTGCTGGGGGTGCACAGGAGCACTGGCACTCTCTGCTTTCCTGTCAGATACAAAACAGATCTTGGGACAAGCCACAGAGTTGCCACCAAGAGCATATAAAGCCTCCTCCTGGAAAGAAAATCGTATTTGCACACAAACAAGTGTAAGCTCCTTCAGCCTTGTGGACACACGAATCCGCTTGTCATTTGTGATCGATATTGAAACCACATCCCACGAGAGACGAGTCATCGCACCCTTCCCCCCAGCCTACAGCGAGTGATGGCAGAAGCTCAGGGGAGGCATCTGATTTGCTCTAACGAGTAACTGATCTCTCCGTAGCTGCAGGACTACGCAGCAAACCAGCCAGATTCAGCACAGTTGTTTGGGATATTTGTTGGCTTTTTATTCCAGATGGAGTGAGGGTGACCAGAACCGGCCACGTTCATTATCCACAGAGACAAAATGATCCGGAATGAACAACACACAACTGCCAACAGCAGCACAGATGTTTCTGCTCCCACACTCCAGAGTCTGGCTCCTGCAGCATCAGCTCCACTGCCCATATCTGCTGGGGACTTGGCACTGCTGGTCCAGCACCGCTGCCAGCAGCACAGGATGGGACTGCACCCCAGCATCAGCAGCTGTCATCCACACACCTGCAGCACGGTCCAGAGTCCCCTGTCCACAGCCGTGTCCAAGACTCGATGACCCCAATCTCACTGCCACCTGTGCTCACGGTGCTGCTCAGGACCTGGTGCCAGCAAGACACAATGGCCATGTCTGCAGTGTCAGCTGGAACACAGCACCTGCCCCAGTGGCAGCTGTGGTGGCAGTCCAGTTCACAGCCCAGTGCCCCCAATGCTCCTCAGGGCCCCTGACAGGGGCAGTTGGTCTTGCACACATACAGAATGACACAGGTCCCAAAGACCACGGCATCCGTGCCCGTTGCTCGTCCCTCTGCAGCGTGGTCCAAGGACCAGCACTTGTGGAACAGGTGCCTGCCTCTCACACCTGCAGTGCCACAGAGGCCAAAGCTGTGCCAACGGTGCTTGTTGCTCGTGCATGTGCAGGATTCCTGGGGTCCTTGTGCCCACACTGAGCACACCTGACACTGCCTGGGCCCAGGACATCTGCAACAGGAACCCTTGGCTGTGCCCGAAGCATTTCCTGGGCCCCATACCCCCATCCCTACTCTGCCAGTCTCCACCCTTGCCTTTGGCCCTGTGCAGGGTAAGTGCAGCAGGATAAGCGCAGCACATAGAAAAGACCCAGATGATGCCAATAACTGCAGCTACTGAATTTCTGTGGTTTTGGTGGTAGATGTCTTGCTAGTTGCACTTTTTCCTCATTTGACAGGTCAGGTTGTTAGAGCACGCCAGACATGTGAGAGCTTGATTACCTTCCAAGTCCAACAAGAACAATCTTGTGTGGAAAGCATTACAGGACAGGCACAAGAGATGAACGTCTTATGCCAAACTACAACCACAGCATGTCCTTGTGCACTCCCTAGTGATGCTAGGGAAAGGAAACCGAACCTATCTTCCTGGGACAGCACAGTGGTGTCTTCTTCACTTGCCCGTGACATCACAAGCAGAAGGTGTGCAGGTGCTGTGCCTGCCTCAGGGGTGGAAGAAGCAGGACAAGCTAGTAGCACATCCCTGACTGCACAAGGGGACTGGTTTCATGTCCTGACCAGGCAGCACAAAGGCAGAGGGGACAGTGCAGCAGCTCCATCTCATGCTTCACTTGCATGGTCTGTCCCAGTCTCACTTCAGCACTGGAAGCCTTCGATGTCAGAAGAGGGGAGATCCTGCAGTCCTCTGCAGCATGGCACCAGGGAGGCTACAGCCCCTCAGCGTTCTCTAGACATGCCTTAGCTTCTCTGACACTTGAGGCAGAGCAAACATCAAGTGCATTCTTCCTCACAAGTCTCTCAACCTGTGCTGCAAAACACGACGCTGAGCTGTAGTAAGAGCACCAGACACAAGGTTTCCCTCATGCCTCCTGAGGTGCCAGCACCAGAAGGGCTCTTAGAGGTGAGCGGCCATGTCCCCACTGTCTCGCTTGAGCATCTCCATTTGACTGGGGAGGTGGTCGTGGGGAAGACACAGACATTTAGCACAGGCCACTGGGCTCATGCCCCAAAAGCCTGACCTTCCCAGTATAACTCACTGCTTCCAGGTACTTTACCTTCGTGCCGGACTGGACCTTGATGAAGCCTTACTCATATTTCTTCTTTCCACTGCTTTCTTAATATCTGTAAAGAATAATTAACCCATCTGTTCAATGCTATGGAACAAAAAACAGATCATCAGCACAATTCATATGAAAGCAACTTAAGCTCAACAACATCCAGATGGTGCAAGAAAATTCATTCATCAGAGAGACATTGTCACTTTGACAATTTTTTATTAAGTTTAGATAGTACAACGTAATGAAATTTTCATGGATTTCTCTGACTTCCAAATAGGGTGGCCAGCTCAGGTGGAATTTTAGCCCTTTATGTTCAGGCCTACATCCAGACTCTTCAATCCATAAGAGAGCCTCTTTCTTCTGCAGTCTATGAGCAAGCAGAAAGCAACTCATGGACTCTAGGAGAAAAAGCAGAGTCTGAAAGCCCCCAGGAGAGGAAGGTGATGGCCAGCATAGTCTTACATTCCACAGCCCATCCTGTTCAGTGGAGCATGCTGCTACCCTTGTGAAATAACTCAAGGGTTCTCAAGTGGCACGTGCAACTGCCTTCCAAGGGACTGCTGCAGCATTGGCTTACACAGCCTCTGCGCGTTTCCTCTTGGAAACGGGTCCAAGGAGCCTGAGGCACAAGCTCCTCGGGAAGTCAACAGGGTGCACTCAAAACACCACTGTTAACATGGTGCAAACTGATGCAACAGATCAGAAATCTGAAAACTGGTTGGCTTCTGAGCCTCGCCATGAAAAACACCATGAAGTGAAACAGAAAAGTAGTAAGAGAGCTGAAGAAAGAGTCTTGTCCTCAATCAGAAAAAGGAAGAACTGTCAGGGACCCACATTGTTCTACTGTGAAGAGACAAAGCCTTCGTAACAGCAGACAGAAGATCAAATAATGTACTGGAAGGAGCAAGAACAAACAGAAATTACTTCAGGTGTTTCACTCTGAGAGCCTTTTAAGGACAAGAACAAAACAAATATCTTTCCTGTCTGCTCTCTGAGAATCTATTGACAATTAAAATGTCTTGTTATTTACATTAACAATGTTCAAAGCTCTTCCAAGAGAATAAACACAACACAATGTGCAGACTCAGTCTTAACTTCTTCTGTTACTTCCCGAACTATCCTTCATTACTTTCAAGATTAAAATGAGAATTAAGGGATTAGCTCTAAATTTTACTCATGTCAATCAAGTAGCAGCATACTTTCTTTTGGGGGAAGCAGGAGAGAGGAGCAAGTGTGATCTGAACACTACCTACAAAGGCAGTATGCAACACGGACAGGAGCGCGGAGCAGCCTCTCCTGGATCCAGGCAGCTGCGCAGGCTGCTGCCACAAGCTCAGTTTGATGGGCATTTTTTTCCTATGCAGTTTTACTCACTAAAGATATGAAAACTCTTCTCTGCATTTGTGGAAGTGTTACTATAACAACACTGGAGTTAAACGCTCAAAGCCCTTCACCTTCTTGTGTTATTAGCAGTTATATTTACACTCAGACGGTGTAACTGAAGCAACTGCTCTCCTTGCATTTATTTTGTAGTTGTGAATAATTTTCCCCCTTAAAGTCGAGTGTTACCTTAAGCAAGACACTATCTGCTTTCTTTGATTTAAGATTATTTTTATTTTCTGTTTTAAGATGCCATTGCAGAAACCTGTTTGATTTTTTACACTTGATAGCATACATTTCTTTCAAATAAAAAAATGTACTTAAATCTGAACAAAAAATATTATACTAGAAGAAAAAACACCTTTGACAGGGATCCTTATCTTATGCAATATAAACCGATTTAATAACATTTTATTTAATGCCAACAGCATTTACAGGATAAGTATTTGAACACTGACAAAACTTCCACAAAAAAAAAAAGTCTTCTGTCCTGTAGGATTCTGAGCTGACAGAGCCACTGTAACCACAGTGGAACCTTCTGAACAGACAGAGGTGACAAGAGTGTCTTGAGTCACATTCCTATCTCCAGTGCAGCAGTGGCATTGAACTAGAGATTAGCTTTTAGCAAAACACCCAATTCCAGTTTAAAAGTCTTCCAAGCACAGACACCTGCAAAGCTCCAGTAAGTTATTCCAGAAGTAAATTGCTTTGCTGTTAAAGAAAACTGTTTATTTCCATGTAGGACTTGTCAGACCTATGCCTGCTAGATTAAAACTCCCTTCTCTCCAGGTCTGCCTAACACCGATCCCTCCACTCCTTTATACTGAGGTGTTTGCTAGGGCTTGCTCTTCAATTCTTTAAGCCTTCTTCAGTTTTTCTGAGGCTCCTTGAATTCAGCATTATCCTTTTTGGACCAGGCATACCAGAACTGAACACAGCATTCCAGCAGCAAACCCTGCAGATACCACCCCTCCCTCTGACAGGTCTGTGGCTGGCAGCACTGAGAGGGACCAGCACTCTTGGGGGTGCAGACCTGCCCTTTTGGCTTACTGAAGTCTCAGCTCTGCTGCACCCCACTTAAGAACTCCAAGTCATCCCAGCACCAATGACTGAATCGTCATTATCTCACTCTCTCAAAAACATGATCGTATGTTTTCTTTCCAGGTCAAAGACAGGAATCAATTTTTCCACAATGCCCCTGAGAGCACCAAGCAATTATATCCACTGGGATTTAACCCTATGCTGTTTCTAATTGTTCTTGTTTCTTAATCAAACATCTTACAGAAGTCTTTTATGCCAATACAGCTACTTTCAGCCATAAAGCTTGATGTCATCAGAATAAGTTAGTTTGACAGGATTAATTTTGACGAGCGTTCATTGATTCCCTTCTCAGGGAGTGTCAGGTGAACGAATCCCTTTGTTATCAGGGGCTGAGCCAAGATCATCCTATTCCGTGCTGCACACCTGCAGCACTCTACTAGTCCCTGGAAACCCCCTAGTTTTCCAAGGCTTGTGGAAAACCAACACTAATAGCCTAGACATGTCTCCGTTTCACTGAGCTTCACAGATGTTAGATCACATTCATATGACTTAGAGATTTAAATTTTTTTTTTTTTTTTTTGAGATTTAGTTTTGGTAGCTGCTGTTTTACCTTTCTTATTTTGCTACTGAAATGGAAATCATATTAAAACCATCTTCTGCCCCTTTGAAAACAGCAGAAACATTAACTGGAGACTAGGTGTCCTTTCCAGTCACAAATGCCATCATTTCCTTGGCTTCTGAGACAGCCATGGTTGTTCCTATTTAAGCTTCTAAACATTGACAATGCTGGCCACAACTTCTCGCACCCTTCTACCCTTGTCCATCTGCCTTCATTTCCATTGTCAGGCTCTGTTACTGCATGTGCACCTTCCAACAAGTTATTTACTGCTCCTTTCATTATTTTCCAAGTCAAACTGTTTATCTTCAAATTAGCATTGGCTTACTTCAGAAGTGTTGGTTGGTTCCCCCCCCCCCCCGCATTTAACAAGTTACCCTTCGATTTCTAAACATTCATTTCAGTTTGGTCCCCGCATCTTTAGCAGAATTATTTTCATCTTTGTGAAAGTGACCTGTTTAAAGCAGCTGGTACTTCTAGCACTACTTGCAAATTGAGTTCAATTGTGCAAAGCCTCCCAGTTATGATTACTTATCTAACAGGCCACCAAGTGCTGTGACCAGTTCTTCTGAACCCGTCAAGATGAAGCCCAATATTGGTTTACAAATGTTTTCACAACACAAGCGTGGGGTTTCAGTGACCATGTTCAGGGCTCGCACAGCAAGTGGTTTCTTACACAGGGTATTTTCAAATGCTGACACAAACAGAAGTTCAGAGAAAGACCTGGGCATCAGATGAGCCACACAGCACTTAGAGCAGGTACCTCCAAAGGCCAATACCTACCCGGTGAGAGCGATTTTAGACTAGTGCCAGGCACATTTCACAGTGATCTTTCTGGAGAGCTCTAAACCAACAGCTCTCTGTACCAGAACACATGCTGGGTCAGGAGGAGAGCACGGAGCAGTTTTCCTTACCTAATCTATACCCTTTATAAAGGCGGCCCTTCTCACCGTCCAGAGCGGCCTGGACATCTTCCAGACGGTCATACTGCACGAACCCATAGCCATGGTACATGCTGAGGGCTGGAAAAGGTAACAGCAGGGCAAGACCGGTTACAACCACGGGACAGCACGAACCCACGCCCCGGCCACCTCTAACCCCACCAAGCGAACAAGCAAAGGGGGTCTACCCAGAAACGAGTTTCCTGGGAAAAATCACATCTACCAGGATCAAAACAGAGCTTAAAGACTCTGAAATACATTTCATAGATCAACTCCCTTCTGACAAGGCCATGACCAAAATACAGCTTATGAAGTGACCAAGATTTGATTAAGAGATTATGAAGTCACTTGAAAGAATATTGCAACATCGCACCGCAGTCCCAAAAGCTAAACCATAGCTCATGTATACACATTACGCTTCAGCTGTGCTGAAGGAATCACTATTTTGGGAAAAAATTATCATTAAAAGGTCACTTTTTAGGAACAGCATTAGTCATTCCTCTCAGCATCATCATAGAGCACTTGACAAGCATGAAAGTTACATTTCTCCCTGAATTCCCAGCCAAACAAGGGCATAAGACAATATACTAACCCCTGATTTTCCCATATTTTGAAAATATCTCTTCCATTTCTTCACGAGTCATGTGGTCTGTGGGCAAATTGCCGACAAAAAGTCTTCTCTCTAAATCCTGGGGATTGGTGCTGTTAGTGAAGTCGCTCTGTTTGATGCTATTGCTCTTGCGTCCTCGAGCCATTTTGTTTTCGCTCCAAATCCAACTCTTCGCAAAAAAGAGAAACGGCCATGCATATAATTTCAATCCATGACATGAAAATTAAACTGGAACAAGAATAAATTTAACAGCTTTGCAGACTAGAAGCCAACTGGATATGCTTGATGCAAACTTCATCCCAGAGAAATCTTAACACAAGGGACACAGGACTGGCAAAGACACATGCTGCTGCACTTGGGCTGAGCTTTTCAGTAATACTGAAAGGCTGAAAACCTAATCATTTGGCAGATAAGTTTTAATGGTTTAGCTCCAAAGTAAGATACAAATAAGTCATTTTCCTCTAAAACATGTTAATGTTAAGCTTTTCAATGCACCCATTATTATCACCTCTATTTCTTCAGTCCACTGGTGAGAAGTGTTGAAGTTTATGCAATATTTTAATAAGTGGAGAAATAACACTCATCGTAACATTGCATAACAGAACACAAATATTTCACTACCGGCTTTAAACAAGACATCAGGAGGTGTTGTTTAAATGCTCTTCAGTGACAACACCTGGATCACTTCACTGAATGTGCCACCACAGCCTTCCAACACCAGGAAACAGCATTTCTCACTCATACCCTGACTAAACAGTCTGTGTCCCCATCAAGGCATCAACTCCCAAAGACGGGTCCACAGCTGTGACTTTACCACCCCCCCCGCCCAATGCTGTACCCAGACCTCATCTCCCCCAGCACAGCAAAAGGACAGCCTGTTAACAACCCATACTGCTGCAGACAAGGCTGGCACAGCAGCAACACCCACTGCTGAGTTACAGCTAAACAACCAAACAAAGGAAACCCAAAAGAACACGTTCCACCAAGCTAGAGGACTAGAGGAAATGGCCTGAAGTTGCACCAGGGAGGTTTAGACTGGATATTAGGAAGAATTTGTTCACTGAAAGAGTAGTCAGGTGCAGGAACAGGCTGCCCAGGGAGGTGGTAGACTCACCATCCCTGGAGGTGTTCAAAAAATGTGTAGATGAGGCACTTCAGGACACACTCTAGTGGCACGGTGAGGGTTTTTTTTGAGGGGGTGGGGGTGTTTTGGGTTTACAGTTGGACACGCTGATATTAGAGGTCTTCTCCAACCACGCCAATTCTGTGATTCTGTGAAGCTAATAAACCCCTGCCAAACCCCACCCAGAGCTGTACCTGCTCCTTAAAGAGTCACCATTAGGTAAAGCCTAAAGAACCCCCAAACCAACACACTGAAACTTTCAAAATGAACTTGAAAGTTTGAAAACTCTTTGTTAAAGTTGTGATACTTCCTGAACATTTGTCTCCAGGAATGCAGGAGGGGGTTTTCTGTCTGCAACATGCAAGAAACTTGAAAAAAGAAAACTGCTGAAATCCAGTGTATCAACAGAAACTGCTGCTGACAGCAAAGCCCTAATGGTGACCTGTTTATTTAGGGACTACTTTCAACAAATACAAGTCAAACACCCAAAATATAGAACTGTTTTACATAAAGACTTTTACAACACTCAGCTGGTATGAAAAACGCATCTACTCCAGATTTGAGATGTAAAATTTATTGCTTTGTTGTTTTTTTTTTTGTTTGTTTGTTTGTTTGTTTGGGTGGGTTTTTGGTTGTTTGTTTTGTTTTGGTGTTTGTTTTGTTTTTTAAAGATTACTTTGCTTTACATTCATATCACTTTCTTCTGTTGGGAAGCCTGCAGGGACAGGAGGCAGAGAATGTCTGCCGGTCTGATAAATTTATTTAAATCAGCTGAACTGCTAGAACAGGGAGGAGGAAAAATACCAATGCTCAAAAAAAAAAACCCAAAAAAACCACCCAAACAAAACCAAACAAAAAAGGTAATTTCTTCTACCACATTTGCCTCAATCTTCCTGTAAGTTTGTCCACACATACATTTTTACCTTCCCCACCAGAAGTACCAAGTATCATCCCATTTTTCTCCACAGAAGCACTCAATTTCTATTCTACTACTACAGTTCAAGTTCTCATCATTTGAGGGGAAAGAAGCCTTCAAAATTCTCCCTAAATGAATAAGTGGCTATTAAAAAAAAAAAAAAACCAAACCAAAACCCACACAAACAAACATCCACAGGGAGACACATCCAGCCCAAATTCCTGTTCAGAGCATGGTGATGTCCACACTGTCATGGACATCTCCAGCCAGGCTCTGGGCACTACCAGGGTGGGGGCTCAGAACCCCTGCCAGTACCTGCTCCAGCAGCGGAATGCGTGCACATGGCCATGGGATGTCACAGCCTGCACATGTGGCAAGAAGGTGGCAACAAGACTCAACTGCTGCTGTGGGACAGTTCACTTCTGGTACAAAAAGCAGTAGGAAATTACCTTTTCTTTTTCTCACAAGTGAGGACAGCAGAGGGTGGCTGAGCACAAGAGATTTCCACAAGGAGAAAAAACAAGGAGGGATTTTTATCACCCGCAGGACACTCAAAGCGAAGCAATAGATCCCGAACACTCAATGGGCTGAATTACAAGAGATCTTCCATAGAAGAGCATTTACTGCCTCTTCCACTTGGCAATTACATAATTAAGGGCTATTTAGTAATCAGAAGTCCAGAATAAATGACTGCTCTACCAGCTTTAGACACACTGCCCCAGGAACACCTAATAGAGGGTAACCACGCACTAGGGTGGCTTCAAGGTGCCAATCCCCTGTACAGAAACTGACTGCTGGGCCAAGCAGGTTCCCACATCAGGACAACTAGTGTACTAATGCTCTAATTTAAGCTATGTTTCCCTAAAAATATTACATTTAAAACTGAAGGCATTTCTTAGTATCATTAAAGTTTCAGGAAGCAAGACACAGCTGAGGCAGGATACTGAAACTAACTTGACACATGTAGAACACGACACACAACTTTGCAAGAAGTTCCTGGGCAAGGCAGGAACAATATAGCCAGGTACCACTGGAAGGAACAGGACCGAGGAGCAGCAGTTTGCCCCCCAGCACCGGCTCTCCGAATCTCAGAGCCGAGCGCTGCTAGTCTGCCATCCCCCGCCCCTCTCTCCCAAAGGCCAGGCCCAGGACCAGAGGGGCCGTTCCTGGGCAGCCGCTCGCCCTGTTCCTCTACACCCGGAACAGCAGAGGCAGAGCTGCCCACAGGGAAAGCATTAGAGCTGAGAACGCCTGCACCTCTCCTCCCGAGGGCCCTGCTGCCGGCTCAAAGCGCGGCTTCCCTGGCCCTGCTTACCGGCTGCGGCCCGCGCCTCGGCAGCGCCCTCGAGCCGCGGCGAGGAAAAGCACTCGCCCGACGCAGGACCAGCGGCCTCAGCTCTCACCGCGGGCCACAGGCGCTCCCGAGGGCTGTCGCGACCGCGACATCACCCGCTGCTTACTTCGACTGGGGATCAGGTGCTTTCCAGCCCCATTAACCTCGCGTACCGACGAGCTCCCGCGCTGAGAGCGGCAGAGTCCCGGCGAGCCCACGCTCCCTGCTGCCGTTTCCTGGCCGCGCCAGGCGGGAAGACGGAGGCGCGGCCCGCCCGCAGGCCGCGGGACACGCCCGGCACAGCCGCGCCCTGCCCGGGGACAGGGCCCCCCACACGGTTTCCCGCGATATATCCTGTACTCGAGCGCCCCGGTAACGCCGCGCCGGGGCCGCCGAAGACTCACCGCCGCGCCGGGCCCGCTCCGCCTCAGGCCGCCGCCCGCCAGGACAAAGGCGCCAACCGCCGCTGCCGCACGGTGCCGTCGCAAAGCGGAGGAAAAGCACCGGCAGGACGGCGACGACTACGCGCTTTACGGCGAGACGCGGTGACGTAAAGTCCCGCCGCCGCAAAGCAAGCTGGGATTGGTAGTGCTGCAGAGGACTGTCGGGTGAGGCCGCTAGGGGGCGCCACAAGACTCCGCGCGGGGCCGGTGGGGCGGGGCAGGGCCGGGCGGGGCCGGGCGGGGCCGGGCGGGGCGGAGACTGTGACCGAGACCGGGACCGGGACTGTGACCGGGACTCCCTGGGCCTCCATCGCACCCCGCGCAGCGCGAGGATCGCGGTGCCAGAGCTCGGCCGCGGTGGGGGCGGTCCTGCCTGGGCAGCTCCTGCCGGGCCGGCAGCACTGGGCCGGGCCCGCCCGCGCCCCTCGGAGCCGGGAGCGCTCGCTGCTCGGACGCACAGATGCCTGGGGCTGTGGGGACTTCCCAGGCCGGGCCCGCGGGAGCCGGGCCCAGAAATCCCCTCCCCAGCTTTGCCTCCTGCTCTCTGCTCTGGAGGATCCCCAGGGACCCTTCGCGCTCTGGAGCGAGTCAGTTTTGGGAAGTGACGCAGCCCGGGGAATCCAGAGCACTCACTTCCCGCCGGTTCCCGCCACTGCCCGCGGAGACACGCACACTGCCCACGGGGCACGCACGCTGCCCTCGGGGACACACACGCTGCTCTCCCCCTGCCGCCGGCCGCCGCCTGGAGCAGGAGTGAGTGGCAAAGGCCACGGGTGACTGGCAGTGTGTGGCCGACGGCCTCTGGGCCAGGACTGTGGCCGTGGCCGTGGCCGGGAAGGCTGTCACTGCAGCTGTGAGGGGACAGGGTAGCAGCGTGGGGTGTGACCAGGGCACTGAGAGGTGCTGAGAAGCCACTGCTCCTTGCCGGCCACACGATGTGACAGAGAGGGCAGCGCAGGGGAGATCTTGAGTTGGCAGGGCAGCCTGGAACGTCCCTGGGGATGGCGCGGGGACTCCTCCGAGGGAACTGATCCAGGATCTGGCGCCCGTGGGGCACAGTCCGGCCTCTAGCGCCTCTGTCCCTTCCCGTTTCTGGGCTGATGTATTTGTGGGGCCGTCACGCTGAGGCCGGGGTCTGAATCAGCGGTGAGGGGCTCTGCAGGGGCACGGCTCTGAGGTACCGCTGGGCAAACGAAGTGAAACCCCGAACTTTTGCCGCAGGGACGACCTGGCAGGGCCGGGACCGACGCTTTCCACAACCGTGCCCCGCAGTGACTCCTGGCCCTGCCTGTCCCCAGTCCGCCCAGGGAAGGTGCGGGCAGAACTGTGGCCCAGTGCGGGCAGGAGCCACCTTCCCACCTCCGGCAAGACCTTCACATGGAGCCACCTCACAGAGGCCTCCAGCTGCAGCCACTCTGCCGAGCTCCCGGTGGCAGGCGGCGGACCGGGGCTAGGTGTGCCAGCAGCGACAGAGGAGGTCCCAGCGGGGATAGTGGTCTCCTCCGGGACGGCGGCAGGAGGGACGGAGGCGGGCACGCCCTGCCGAGCACCGCGAGCGGGCCGCGCTAGGGCCCGTGCTGGGGACCCGGCCGCCGGCTCTGGAGGGGCTCCCCGGGCGGGGAAGCCCCGGGGGCCGGCGGGCGGCTCAACGCCCCTTTCCTGGGCGGGAACGGCCCGAGGCGTTATAGGGCGGGCGACCGCGGCGCGGGGTGTGCGCCATGAACTGGCTGGGGCTGCTTGGGCTGCTCGGCGCCGTGCTGCTGGGGGTGAGTGGGGCAGGGGCTGGGGAACGGGCAGCTCATCGGGCAGCTCCCTTCCTCCGGGCCGATCCCCCGCCCGCAGCCGTCGGGCTTTCCGGGAATGGGCACGGTCCGGGCGGTTTGGCCCGTCCCCTCGGCGCGGCCCCTCCCATGGCCGGCGCCGTGCCCGTCGCGGCGGCGCGGGGAGTTCCGGCAGCTGGGTCCCCGGGTCTCCCAGGGACCCCGCGCTGTCGCCCGAGGGGAGGAGAGGGGCAGGGCAGGGCAGGAGAGGGGCAGGGCAGGGCAGGGCAGGGCAGGGCAGGGGGGCTTTGCCCAGATCGGCCCCGCTTTCGCTTTCCCTCCGAGAGCGGGGCCCGGCGGGCTCTGCAGCCCGGGTCTGCGCCGGGCCGGGGCCGGGGACGGGTCCCCGCGGGCACGGACGGACAGCGTCGAGCTCCGGGGCTCCGCCGACGCCCCGGGCACGGCCTGAGCCTGAGGCCGGGGTCCCCCAACCCGGGGCGCAGGGACGGGCCGGCCCGCGCCCCTTTCACTTCCCTTTCTGTTCTCTGTCAGACCCATGTGACGGCGGGGCCGGTTCCCCAGCAGCTCAGGCGTTCTCATGTCAGATCTGGCGGTGCCTCCCGGCCCCATCGCTGCCCCGTCGAGCCAGAGCTGCCCGTGGGGTCGGCAGCTCGGCCGTCCTGGGCCATGGCACCCCTCGTGCCTGCCTGGCCATCCTCTCCTGCTGGCCCACGGCCGTGAAGCCACCTTTCTCCAGGGATCTGCCTGATCCCCCAGACCACTCCCTGGCACAGCTGGGCACAGGGGGGTCTGCTGGAAGCTGCCACGCTGCTGGGAGCGGGCAGCACGGGGCTCACTGTGCAAGGGAGCCATGTTCTGGGTGCCCTCGGGTACGCAGACTAGCCCAAGATCCAATTCCTGCCTCCTCTCCACCCTTCCCCATGCACAGCCTCCTGCTAGGAGGTGCAGGGAAGGGCCCTGGCTGCCTTTGCATCTACACTTGACTGGGGCTTTCCTGCCCCTCAGGGCCAGTGCATCAGCCTTGGAAGGGGCTGGCAGTGCTCTGGGCATGGGAGGCACAGTTAACAGCACTCCACCTGCCCAGCAGCATTGTTGTCAGGGCATGTGGCAATGTGCGGTCACCCTCTGGTAGGAAACTGGGGGAAACATGGGGCCACCCTACCAGAGTCACTGCCACCCCACTTCAAAGAAAGCACCGGTGGCATCAGGCAGTGCAGGCAGCTCTGCTGCGGTTTGTGGTTATCACAGGTTGGGAGGAGGGGTATGAGGGACGTGGGTTGGCACACACGTGCTTGCAGAAGCAAGACAGTGCCAGGGAGCGCTGTGAATTCACCTGTCTTGTTTCTTCCAGTGTTTGAAGCCTGGTGATACCATAAAATGCTTTGATAAGCAGTATGAACACAAAGGCAGGTGCTGCAACCGGTGTCAGCCAGGTATGGAGATCCCTTCCCCTTCCTGGGTACCACATGGCCTGGCTGTGCCACGATCCACTGTGAGGCCACAGTGGAGCAAGCCCAGCTTGGAGTGGCCGAGACCCTCCATCCCCTGCCAGCAGTGCTGACAGCCTCACCTCCATGTGTCACCCCAGTGCTAAAGCAACTGGGGACTTCGTGGGTGCCCTGGGAGATCCCCTGGACCTCACTGAGTCTGCCACAGCTCTCTTGGGTCTGTGCTCCTGCAGCCACAAGACCCCATGGCATGAGGAGCTTGTGGGGAGAGTGCTGCCACTGGCACTACCAAATCATGATGGTATTTACCAGCTCTCACTGTCACTGCCAGATTGTTTCCTAGTCCTTGGAGTGCTGGAGGCAGTGAACAGCCTTGTTGCTCTCCTGCCCTAACCCCCTGCAGTCCCCCCCAGCCCCATGCAACATGTGCAGCCACTGGGTGAGCCAGCCCTGCAGCCCTGGCTGCCAGAACAGCATCAGGCTACCAAGCAGCATGCTGCAGTGGCCCTGGCATCCACAGCTGCCTGTGCTCCCCTGTCCTGCTGGCAGAGCTGTTGCCTGGAGAGGTAAAAAGCCCCATTGCACCTCCTCACCAGCCTCTGTTTCAGGGGAAAAGCTGGTTTCCGAATGCAGTGTCACAGAAGAGTCTGTCTGCACCCGCTGTGAGAGCGGGCACTATCAGCAGAGCTGGACCAGGGAGAGGCACTGTGCACCCCACGATATCTGTGAAGACAGTGAGTGCTCCCTGAGTCCACCAGCCCTAGCCTGGGGAAACTGCAAGGGATGGTATATCCCCAGGCTCACCTGCCTCGTGTCTCATCTCACCCACACTCCCTTTGCCCAGATGCTGGCCTCATGGTGAAGACGCAAGGAAACACGACGCACAACACAGTGTGCCAGTGTCAGGCTGGCATGCACTGCTCTGACACCAGCTGCCAGACCTGTGTGGAGAACCAGCCCTGCCAGCGTGGCTTTGGTTTTGTGGCAGGTGAGTCAGACCTCTCAGTGGGACCAATGCCCTGGTAGCATTGCCCTCGGGTCCTCCTGGGAAAGGGGGCTCACCCCTGTCAGGGCTTCGGGAGAGCTGTGCCTGGCAGCACCACCACAGGGAGTGCTGCTCGCCTGACCCCCACAGCCCCTTGTCTCTCACAGCCTGTAATGACCTTTCTGCAACCTTTGCTCCTCTCCAGACAAGGCCTTGGCCCGGTTGTCATCCCCTTGTGAGCCCTGTGCAGAAGGCACCTTCTCCAATGTCTCTTCTAAAACAGAGCCATGCTATCCCTGGACAAGGTATTGTCTGAGTACTGACCATGTCCCTCACTTATCCCCAGCTGTGCCCAGTCCCCATGAGCACATCCTCTGCTGCCAGCCTTCTTAGGGGCCTTGGGGACCAGGATGTTCTCTGAGGGACACAGCACCAGGCTGGCATAGGGCAGGAGCAAGAGGAGCAGAGCTGTGAGGGCAGTGAGGTCCAGGGTAGTGTGGATGACCTCAAGAAGACACCCAGGCACTGCGATCATCCCTCAGCACATGCACAGAGTGCTGGCCCCTCCAGGGATGTCCATGCTGTTGTCTGCACTGGGGAGCAAGGGTTGAGCAGCTGTGGGGACCCCCATGCACTGTTCAGGCTCCCTCTCCTAGCATGCTGCTTGGCTGTAGTCATCAGTTGAGGCACCAGCCCTCTCCACGGGGAGCCTGGCTTTGAGGATGCCGTGGCCTGGCGGGTCATCCTTGTCTTTGGAAAGCTCGAGGGTTAATTGTACTCCCTGGTAGAAACGTGAGCCTTATTTCCAGACTGAATTAGTCTTGCTTCATCTGCCAGCCATTGGATTTCACTTTGCTTTTATCTGTGCCTGGAAATTACATCCCCACGGAGCCACTTGTAGTTTGTCATCGACTCCTCTCTGAGCTATTCTGCAGTAGCTGCAGTGCCCAAGCCCCAGGGTATCTCTGACCCAGGAGGTCTCAAATATCCACTTCTACCTGCACCTTGTCCCCATCTTCAGCAGTTTCAGCAACTCTGGACCAGGAGCCCGGGGTGGGGCCCCGCTGTGTACCCGGTGTCCCCGTCATGCAGCAGAGGGGACAGTGTGGGGGCCCTGGGCCACTCGCCTCTCCAGAGCCCAGCAGGCTCAGTGCCGGATGCTTTCTTGTGCAGCTTTCATGTCTGCCCATTCCCAACTGTTCCTCCTCAGAGGCTTTCACGTGGTTGCACTGCTGCTGTGGTTACATGGTCTTCTTCTTCCCTGCAGCTGTGAGAAAAAGGGGCTGGTAGTGAAGGCGAAAGGGACGAACACCTCAGATGTGATCTGTGGTAAGTGTGTGGTGCCCTAGGCTGGGCCAGTGCAGAGCAGAATCTCCTGGTGCTCTGGCTCCCACAGCACTCGGAGGAGAAGCTGGCACGGCCTGTGGGTGTTTTTGGGAGTGGAGGGTCTGACTACACTGCTGGCATGATGCCTTCCTGTTCCTTTCTGTCCCCTTGAGGGATCCCTGTGGGTCAGCCTGGAGCGGGTGCAGTTCAGGGCAGTGTCATGTGGAGTGTCATGTGGCTGCCCCCTTGACCCCATCTCCCCCAACAGAGCCAGGTAGACGTTCCTCGCTGTCGGTGCTGATCCCCATCACGGCTGTCATCATCATGTGCCTTGTGGGCATCTGCATCTACTGCCTGGTCCATGTGGGTAAGGAAGGGGCTGGGACGTGGGAAGTGTTGCCTTGGACAGAGGGGCCATGTGAGGTGAGAAGCTGAGCAGGAAGGATGGTGGCAGGTCTGATGAGAGTGCAGCAGCCTTTCTGGGGATGCTGCCAGGCGTGGCTCCCTGAGCCCATTGCCCTGCCTGGTCAGAGGACTCTGTCCTTGGGAGTAGGTGTGTTTGCACTCCTGCAGCCCAAGCCAGGACAGCTCTTGGAGGAAAGCTGGCTAGCCTGGTTTCCCCACCATGGACCCCAGCCTGGCAGCAGCATAACGTGAGCTGCAGGACATGTGTTGCAGCAGAATCAGCCCTGGCTCTGAGCCCTGAGAGCTCATGGCAGGCAGGGCAGTAGCATTCCACCCTGATCGTTGCCTTCTCTGTCTCTCTTTCCATCCAGATCCCAGGCGACGGGTGCAGAAGCAGGTGAGTATGCCCAGAGCCCTCCTCGAGCAGCGCGTTGTGGTCGCTCCTGGGCACAGATAGGGATGTGCCAGCAGCAGAGAGCAACAGAGCAGGGGCTGTGGCTCTGCAGGAAAAGAGGGGTGGGGACCATCCTATGGCTGCCTGCTGGGACAGGACAAGGGCTGGGGCAACCTTGGGATGCTGCTGGTAAATGCTGAGACAGGAGGGACCCACACAAGGTGAGGCCCTGCCCTGCATGGAAGTGTAGCAGGAGCCCAGGGAAAGGTGTGGCTGCAGAGGTGGGGGATGTAGCTTCCTTCCCTTGCTCTTGTGCAGATAGAGGATGGGAAGCCCAGAGAGAACCAGGAGCACCAGCAGGCCCAGGAGGTAGGGGAGGATGGTTTACCTGTGCAGGAGACCCTGCTTGGACACCAGCCCGTGGCCCAGGAAGATGGCAAGGAGAGCCGCATCTCGGAGCAGGAGAAGCTGTGAGGATGCGGGGCACTGCCACCACCAGGAGCATAGATTGGGGCCAGCACCGTCTCCTCTGTCCCCCCTCCAGCTGGGGAGGAAATCTGGCATCTGGCCTGGCTATCAGTGATGTGACTCTGCAGTGGACCATGGCACAACCACCCCCATGGGGGGGATGCCACAGCAGTGCCTGGTCCGGCTGCCTGCCCAGGGCTGCCATGGCAGAGCAAGGCTCAGCTGCCTGCAGAGTAGAGCCCGGTGCCGGCGCCCACCCGGGGTGCTGCGGCAGCACGCATCGCGGCTGCTCCTGTACTGACCGACCCCCAGGCAGAGCTGGAGCAGAACCCGGTCGACTTTACTGCCAGGTACGCCAGGACTGAGAGTAGGACCACCACAGCAGAGCACAGCTGAGCCACCCACCATAGCACCCAGCGGGGCCACCCGTGCTGGAACTGGGTGCACTGGGTGCTCGAGCAGGGCAGCACCCCCGTGTCGCTTCGGCCACCGCGCTCCGTGGGGATAAATAAAGGCAGGACTCGGTGTCCCGCCTGCGCCCGTCGCTCTCTTCTGTCGGCCGGGAGATGGTGCTGCGGGACCGGTGTGGAACCTCTCCGCAGAGCCGTGACCGGGCAGTCCCCGCGCCCGGCCCCGCCACAGCACTGCGGGACGGGGGCGAATGGCTGGGCTCGATTGCTCTCCTCCGCGCCGCTGACAAAAAGCTGTCATTAAACTTTATTGTTATTCCCATGTGCGTGAGCCGTGCGGCCCGTAGCCCCTCACAGCGCTTCCCCGGGAGTCCCTGCTGCACTGGTGCCCACCGGTGCTCCTGGGAGATACATTTGCAGCTCGGATGCTCCAGGGACAGATGCTCCACCAGAGGAGGGAAGGGGAAACACCATCAGCCGTGCTTGACCCCTGGATACGCTGCCCTTCCAGCCTCCAGCACATGCTGAGCCTGGGGGTGCTCCCCCTGGCACCTGCAGCCAGTGTCCCCTCAGGCTGCCAGGCAATGTGACAGCGCGTGCCCACTGACCCCAGCCTGTGAGGAGGGAGCACACAGGTTCCAGTCCAACACCACCCGTGCCCTTACCCCAACCTGCCTCGCAGGGGACCGAGTGTACAGGCCCAGCTGCCTCTCAGTGCACTGTGTGGGACCCATTTCACCGCAGGGCAGCACTGTGGGGTGCTGCAGAGCAGCAGCAGAGCTGCCCTAGACCCCGGCTCACGGGCACAGGACTGAAGTGTCACCAAGCCCAGCACAGCTTCCAGGTACAGGGAGCAGCTGTAGCATGTGACCCACTGCTACCGGAGTGCATGCAGCATGGCAAAAGAAAGGCCATAAATCCCAGAGCTGGGAGCAGCCAGAACGTGGAGTGACTTATACTGTAGAGGCAGTGGCACATTATTTAAGGCTCCTCTTAAAAACCTAATGTTAGGTTTAATAAGGGAGATAAAAGCACATCAGCAGCTCTCCCTCTCAGGGCTCAGTTATCCCAGTAGTGCCAGTGGGATGGTCCCAGGACTGGGCAGACAGCATCCCCGCAGCACCAGCCCGCTGAACACCCTGCCCTGAGGACAGACATAGCCCTACTATTGAAAAAGGCCTCAGGCACAGGGCGTTTGGCCCTGAACATGAAGCCTTTGTCCCCAAACAGCCCCCAAAGGATTGCTTCCACAGCTGTCCCACAGCAGTGGGCTGGCCCCTCTAGCTCCCTGCCACACCGGTGCTGACCCCTCCATGACAGCACTCAGTGTGTTCATTGCCTGCTCCCACATGTCAGACATGTGCCATCTCATTAGCACGTCTGTCCCCCAAAGTGAGAAGAGAGAGCGTGTGAGACCTAATTGAATGTAACTAATTATTCACTCTGCAAATGCCCTGTTTAAATGGGATTGTGAGGGACAGAATTACTCATTCTGAAAAGGGGAAAGAAAGACAGAGAGAAAACAAATAGAGGCGGATGCTGGAGCTGCAGCTCCCTCTCTCCCCAGAATACCAATTACTGGATGAAGTGATTGTATAAATCTTTACCGAGTGAACAAACTGTACTAGTCACTTACTCCTGTCCTCTTATTATGAGGGAGCAATGAAAAATCGTTCTGCTCTCCAGTCCAGTCAAGTGCTCCCAATCGCTGTCTCTGACACTTGCCCTGGTGTTTTCCAAGGGCCGAGGTCCTACTGAGATGAGGCTGAGCACTTGGCACAGATGCGCCTCACTCCCACAGCCCTGGCCCCAGGGAGTTGCTGGCTCCTACCCCGGCGGGAGCCAGGTGATGCTGTGCAGCACCCTGGGGCACAGGGGACTCAAGCTGTTTGAGGGCCTTGATGCCACACAAATGACAGCTCGCCTGGGGACCCTAGTTCCTGGCACAGAGGCACCCCAGGCCTTGTGCCTGCAACATTCCTACCCTCCCCTTTGGTGGGTCCAGCCCTGCCAGGCCCTGGCCCCACCCTGTGGCTCCCACAACACTCGGTGACTTCTCCACATGCTCAGTGACTGGGGAGAACACAGTGCTTCCCAACCCCTTCCCACAATGGAGCTCGCATTTCTCACACCCTGGCATTTCTGCTCCACAGGCTGGAGAAACATGCTCATTAGCAGCAATCTCCATCGCTCATCCCTGCCATATCATTTAATCCCAGATCCTTCACACCCATTTCTGTCCTCCGCAGTGGTGTGGGATGGGAGAGTTGGTCCTGGCCACATGGAGCAGGGAAAGCTGTCAGGCTCTTCCTGGTGGCGGGGAGCACCTGCACCCTGGGGTCCTGCTGTGTGAGCGAGCTGGTGAGGACCCAGCTAAGCCCAGCCTTCCTGCAAGCAACACCAGGACCCTCCTCACCACAAGGCACACAGCACCCTGGTTTACTGGGACAAAAGCCACCTGGTCTCCATGTTGTGCTGCAGCCAGGAAGAGAGACACAGCAGCCCCAGGGTGCCCCAAGGAGGGACTGCCCTGCTGTGTGGGCACCCCAGGACCCTGCAGGGGCTGCGGCTGCCTGGCTTGGCCAGGGTGGGAGGTTGCTGGAGGAGTTGGGCAGTTGAGTCACTGTGGGGGAAAATAAACCATCAGAGTCGGCAAGGAAAGGGCAAAACTTCCAGCCTGTCCTGACACATTCAGGGTGGGGATGTGGTGCCTGCCAGCAGCAAGTTTGCAGGCACTGGAGATGTGTGCATGTGGGTGTGATTAGGGAGGGGTATCATCATCATCATCACAAATGCATCTGTGCAGCTCCATTCTGTGCTTATTGGCTTTCTTCTGTTTATCTATAAATAACTGTAGGAACACAATAGACTTTCAAGACTGCCGAAGACTTTGTCTCCCTCCAGCAACTGTATTGCCACAGTGCTGCCACCTTATCTGCTTGTAGAAAGATGAGGGTGGGAAAAATATTTACTGTCAGGGATATTTGTCATCTGCAAATTACCTCTGCCTGCAATCTGCAGTAGGGATAGGACTGATAGTGCTGATCTCTGCTGCAGGCACGTGAGCCCAGGGTTCTCCCCACTTTCCCAAACTCACCAAAGCCTCCTACCTGTTAGCTGGCAGAGCGGGCATCACAGTGCCAGTAAATCCATCATGCATGCAAAGACATGCCACGGCCTGCAACAGCAGCCTAAGGAACGAGGGAAGTGCCCGATGATGCTAAACTAAGTGCCCAGTGAGTGGCCTAACACAGAGCAGCACTGTGACAGGACAACTGGGGAATCACACTGAGGCAACACCTCCCTGAGCACACCCCTGCACCCCCACACTGCCCAGCACAGCAGCCCCAGGCAACCACCACCTTGAGAGCTCCAGGCCTTGCCACTCTGCTGCAAAGGAGAAATACACTGTGCAGTGCTGCTGCTCTCCCAGCACCAACGTCCCTGCCAGCCCTGCTCTACCCACTCTCACCAGCCCCACTCACTGCTGCAATTCCTCATATCCTGCAGCCCAGAGGCTTTTGCACAGTGCTTATCACTACAGTATCCAAGAACTGATCTAATTGATGTGACACCAATTACTCAAGTATCTCTAAATGCAGAATTAATGCATCTGTGTGTACAAACCTCCAGAGCCCAACCATGAAATTATAACTCTGATACAAAAGGAGCCAGAGTACGAGTAGCAGCTCTCAGATGAGCCCCTAACACATCAGCCAGTCCTGCTGGGACATCTCCTTAATGAACACATGGAGAAGTGGCATTGCACGGGACACAACCAGCATCAGGGCCACTGGGTCCCCACAGACCAGGATGCAGCTGTAGCAGGTCCCGTGCCACTGAGTCAACCTGGGCAGCATCAGCCTCGTGAATGCTGTCAGGGCTGCCTGCAGCCATTGTGACAGCCAGCCTAGGGAGCTGCAGGCTCTGCAGGCCAGCACAAGAGACACTTCTGGGCTGCTCAGCACAGCCCATGCAGCTTGCAAACCTCTCGCCTTGGACCTGGACCGGTGTTGGGAAAAGCCATTAATTGCATTTGAAATTGTACTGTGAAATTAAGCTATGTCTGGACACGCAGAGCTTGGCATGGGCAACAGTTTGTATTTTGTAAATTGCTTTCTACAATCAAAGAAGTGGCTGGCACACAGGGTGGCTCCTCTTCGGGCTGACACCAGGTTCCTGCTGTACAGCCCAGAGGAGCAGGCTTAGCACAGGGAGGCCATGGGGCTGGGGAGAGCCTGCACCAGCCAAAAAGGCTATGGGCTGCTGCCCTCTGCACTGGGGAGAACAGCCCCATCGGGACTGCTCAGCTGCCCCTGTGCCCAGACCTGGATGAAGGGCTCTTGCACTCCTGCTGCTGGATGCCCAGCTCCCTTCTGCACCCCACTTGTGGCCATGGTGACTGCTGCACACCCCAGCCTAGAAGGCATCAGTCACTGCCAGAGACAGGTTTCACCCCCGCTCTGGGTGCCCTCCTTGCCCCACCACAGATTTGTGGTGTGAGGTCCCACTGATCTCGTCATGACACAGGGCATTGCGCAGACCCATAGGCTGGCCCCACACTGTCTGGCAGCAGCTGTTGCCTTTGAGAGGAACCCCTGCCAACCTCCTCCCAGCTCTGTCACCCCTGTCCCCTGGCAGAGCCAGCAGCATGCTGCAGTCCAGCACTGCTCTGGGGCAGGGAAGCAGAGAGGTCCCTCATGAAATGGGGGATGCAGTGAGGCACAGCCAACATGGCAAAGCTCTGGCTTTGCATCTCCAATCATGTTTGGGCAGTAAGCACAGCACAAGTGCTGGGCTGCTGGGATGGCCAAGGGCTCACCCTGGCTTTGGTTTGCTCAATGTTTTCATTAAGGACCTGGATGATGGAATAGAGAAAGTGCTTATTAAATTTGCAGATGACACGAAGCTGGGAGGGACTACAAGTATCTTGGAGGACAGGATTAGAATTCAAAATGATCTTGACAAATTGGAGAAATGGACTGGAAAAAATAGGATGAAATTCAACAGGGACAAGTGCAAGGCAGTACGGTGAGCTGGGAACAATCAGCTGTGCAAACACAGGCTGGGGACAGCAAGGCCGGCGGCACAGAGCCCAGCCGGGCATGAGGCCACGCGGGCGCTCAGCAGGAGCAGGGCAGGCGGGCAGCATGCTGCCCGTGCAGCCTGGCGTCCCTTCGGGAACCTGAGCCGCAGGGCCCATGGGAAAGCAGGAGGGGCGGGAGGCTCTGTGGGGGAAAGGAACCTCTTCTGGCCTTGAGTACAGATGGACCCCTCAGATCTGTGCCACAGGGTCTCCCTGCATGCCTCTCCCACACCGAGATCCAGCTGGACCTTGGCCCCTGTGCACACAGGGTTTGCACCCGAGCAGGGGTCCCCTCTGAGCTCTGCCATGCCCCTGCCTTTGCTAGCTCAGAGCCAGGGCAGCTGCTAGAGCAGTGCCCCTAAACCAGCCCAAAAAGCTGCTGGGCCTTTCCCACTGCAGCAGAGCCCCAGGCAGCAACAGAACCCAGCGCCAGGAGCCAAAGCACCCCTGCCAGCCTGGGTAGCTTTGCTCCTAAGGTACTTCCTGCTGCCTTCCCTTCACTCCAGCAATTAGAGCTCCATCCAGCACCCTCCCAGCCTGTGCAAACACAGAGTCATTTAAATAAATTAAGACGACATAATAAATCAAAGGGAAATGAGGGGCTGTGCCTGGGGGCAGGGGAGTCACTCGAGTTTAATTAGATTGGCAAGCCTCTTGCAAGGAAAGCGTGGTGAGTCCCACATGTAGTGAGCGCAGATGTGCAGGAGTGGGCAAAGTAGGGCTGGCAGCAACTGTCTTGAAGCCTGTGCCCAGCACAGCACCAGCTCTGCCAAGTCAGAGAAGTGAGGTATGTGCCCGTGGAGATTGGTCCTGGTCACTGGCTGCTCCTGGAGCCCAGCAGCAGGTGATTGCATGGGCAGGATGCATCCCAGCCCCACAGTGAGAGCCCCAGCACATGGCCACAGGGAGTGACTCTGGAGTCACTAGCAGCACCTGGTCCCACAGAGCCCTGCCTGCCCTGTGCCCCTGCCCAGGCCCTGCCATCCACCTGGAACTGCCAGGCCCAGCCAGGGTTTGGAGAGAAGCAGCAGTGCCAGTAGCATCCCTCCACTACTGCATGAGATTTACAGCCCGTCCCCCGTTGTTTAAAGACTCTCGCTCATGGCTGCAGTGGGGACTCCAGAAAGCTTTGTGTAGAGGCAGCAAATTTATGAGACTGGCTCCAAATCCCCAGTCACATCAGGGGCCAATTCGTCTTCCCAGGGCTGAGGATGAAATTAAATTATTGTAAAATAAATCTGTAAAAATGATGAAAAGACCATCACCCAGCAGCACGGGTGGGGCACCGGGAACACACACACACAGCTGTGACGGATGGGGCTCACCGGGTGATAAAGCACCCAGGACCCAGTAGCTCAGGGATTTTTGCTGTAATCTCACTAAAGAGATGTTGTTTACAGGAAAAGGGTATTTTGGGGAGGAAATTGCATTTCAAGGTTAAAGGAAAAAAAAATGGAGCAAGTCTCCCAGGGAGCTCATTTATGTGCAAGACGGTGGCAGCCAGTGACAGACACAGGTGCCAGAGAGTGACCAGGCCAGTCATGAGCTGAGGCAGCACCTTGCACACATGTGTGCCATGCCAATGTGCCTTCTAGAGCAGGCCCTGGCACAGCTGGCACCAGGCTACCAAGGCTCCCTCCCTCCCGCCTCCTGTGCGGGGCAGACTGTGTGTGGATGAGGGGCTTGCTGGCCTCATGGGTCATCCAGTTGGGCATGGCCCTGGCAGAGTGGGCAGCAATTACCCAGGCTCACAACAGCAGAGAGCAGTGGATCCAGGACAGCCTGAAGAGGCTGAGTATCCCTGTGGGTGCCCCTGGGTTTCCCTGCCCATGCTGCTGGGCATCCCTAATGGAGAAGCTGACACCACGCAGCAGCCAGTGGAGCAGATGCTGCTCCTCCATTCTGGTGCCCTGACATTTCCCACAGCAGAGGATGCCCAGCCCAGCTGGACACCGAACACTCATGGCTGCCTGTGACAAGCCCTATGAGGAGGGCCCTGAGAGACCAGCACCCTCCACATCCAATGTCGGGAGGGGGCAGAGGAGCATAGATGAGCAAGTGCACTGAACAGGGATTCACAGCTTCCCAGTTTCAGTCTCATCCTACAAAAAAGCTGCTGGAAAGGTTGTTTTTTTCCTGGAATGACTGGAAAAAATAGGGACTTCATCTTACACTGTGCTGGCTGGCCATTTAACAATAGGCCATCAGCACAGCTCAGCATGGGGAAGGGATTTATTTAGGACACATGTTGCAAAGACAACCCAGCACCAGGTGCTTAATAGTGTTTCAGAGGTATCAGAGTGTTGCAGTGCTCAGAAAATGCAGCTGTAGGGAGTTCAGAGACTTTATTTTTCACTTCTGTGAAATCCCACAATACCAGTGGAGATTTCTCAGCTCTGCCCTAAGCTCAAAAGCAGCGTGGAGAAAGCAG
>JANHGN010017046.1:0-15907 GCA_024605025.1 Megaceryle maxima
CTTTAGCTCTTGCTCAGCATTGCTCAGCTCCCCTCTCAGGCTGCTCTTCTCCAGCTGAACAGCCCCAGGCTCTCAGCCTGGCCTGGGCACAGAGATGCTCCAGCCCCTCAGCATGGCTGTAGCTGTATTGTTACTGCTGGTTTTATTAGTATCATCATCCATCTTTTAGAAATACAGTCATGATTAAAATTTGCAAAATATTTTTCTATGGTCTTATGCTTTTTAAAAATGGGTTAACAAGTGAGACTATTTTGTTTTCCTATATCAAATGTGGTAATAATATAAAAAAAAAAACTTAAGAGCAGCCTCATTTCTCACCTGTGTACAGGTGATGTTTCCAAAGCTGGATTTTAGCAGAGGGGTTCCTGTGCAGTCTAGGTCTTCTCGGACCCTGTACAACCAAACACAAAGTGTTACGGTGGCCTCTGGATCAGTGCTGATCACTGCACTGTCTGGTTGGCAGCAAGCAGAGCAATCCCTGTTTGTTTCCTGTGCTCTGCGGAACCTCTTGCCCGGCTCTTCTATTGAAACTCAAATTTAGGGTCTCATTCAAACCCCTGCAGATGGAGCCAGGATTTCCCTGGGTGTAGCCACGGCTCGGTTACACCCCGGCAGAGCCTGAACTACAAGAACCGGTGGTGCAAGTTTGTGAGAAGTAGCTTTGAGAGCATCGTAGTCGTATGAGCCTCGGCTCATATTGGGGTGAATGTGTCGCTGCACCTCTCCAAAGCATCTTTGCCCAAAGCTAATTGCAGCAGGCTTAGACCCTCTCGGTCCCCCGGCACAATTCTCTGTGTAAATAAACTTATTGTGACTTCACTGTTCCAGTTTCGCTGGTGGTGACAGCGGCTGTTGCTGTCAGTGGGTGATTCCTGGTTTTATGCAGTGCTTTATTTTTGCCGTGTGCGCACAGGGTGTCCCTGCTCTCTGCTGCCCGCTCCTGGGTGTGCTGGCAGGGACTGGGACTGTACAACACACGTAAAGCATGGCTGGTCCTCCACAATGGGTGAAAATGGACACTTAAGTGAAACAAGGCAAAGACTGTTTCAGGGATGTCACTAAAATAGAGGAAAATGTATAAAAAAGAAATATACCTTTCCAGTGTCCTAGAGAAAAGTAAACTGTATAAAAATAGGATCACTCCGTGGCCTCCTTCACCTCTGAACTGTAAAAAGAAATAAGAAATCATATGGGAGATGTGTGGTAGGTACAGTAGGTATTATGGTGTTTAGTTAAAATTATGGTAGGTACATGGTGCTTAATTAAAACTATTCTGCTTAAATGCAGCCTTATGTGAATATGTTGAGCCAAATGAATGAGGTGCTTTGGGAAGATTTTGTAACTACTGCTGTTGAATAGGACCATGCAAAAAAACCCCAAACATAAAGAATAAACTTGCAGTTATTGACTGAACTGATTGTGCTGATTTTGCTAAAGTTGCAAGGAGCAGTATTTCGTGTTTGAATGGTGTACAAAACGCTGCCCCTGTTTATCTTATCCAGCGTGCTGACATCGGTGGTAAAATCCCAGGGATTTTAGTGGGTCGGGGTCATGACCCACGATCTGTGTTAACAATCTGAATGTCGTGCTGAAGGTGATACTGTGGATCTCCATAAGGTCCACTTTTGAATGGGAGAGAAACAAAAGGAAATGTCCTGTACTTACACAGTTTATATGGTCAAAGATGAACTCCTGAGCTGCTGCTTTCTCAAAGAACTCAAACAGCTGGAGCTGTGGGGCACAAGCATAGGGGAAGACATTGTAAAGGAGACTAATTATACTAAAAAGCCAAGCTTTTAAGTCTAGTGTTTCCTTTTAGATTAATGAAGTGTAATGCAAGAGTTGACTCTGGATCTTCCTAGACTGAGGAGTTTGGCTCTGTACAAAGAGCAGTGGGAACACCTCTACATTAACTGTTTTTTGCAGAAGAAAGATCAACCTTTAGCAAACAGGAACAGCAGCCTCTGGGCTCACCAAAAGCCTCTGCAAGGAAACACAAGTGCCCTAGGGGTTGCAGCTGGGGCCTGGGTCTGAAGTGCTCACAGCTTGTGGTGCACCATAAGTTGGGGAACAGGCTTAGGACATTCTGTGTTACTTGACTTCAGGAATTTCATGCCAAATGCGTCTTTAAGGAAAACCCTGTTTTGCAGAAGGTACTTTCGTACTCACTCTTTCAGTGAGGGTGTCGGCTTTGTAGTCTGGGCTGGGCACGATGTGGACAGCCACAGTGACGAGACAAACCACAGCTCTCCTGCCACCTCCCGCTGCCCACAGCAGGTCTGCCAGGGCCACAGCCAGCGCTTCGCTTTGCTCCCGACAGCCGATCCTGCACAGCCTGCAGTGCAGGGACAGGGGCTGGGGGGGCTGTGCTGAGCAAGGGCCTGTCCTTGGGGATGACAAGAGCCCCCAACCCTGAGGTTGAACCACAGTGTGAAATGAGGGTTGGGTCAGACCCTGGAGGTCCTGCCCTGCCTGAGTTACCCAGTGGCCGGGAGGACTGTGCAGCAGATTTGTGGAGAAGGTGGCCGTGTGTTGACCAACACCCTTGACATCTCCACCTTGCCCTTGGCACCGCACTGCTGCTGGTGCAGGCATGCTTTCCCCGTGCCAGGAGTGTTGTGTGTTCCATGGGGGCTTTCCTCTCAGCTGGGGGTGCCCCTGGCACCGGGGGCTGGTGTTGGCCAGCAGCCTGAGGACAGATCGTGTGGTGCTGAGGTGCTGCCACAGGCTGTGACCGCAGTGCCAGGGGGTGGGGACATGAGAGCCATTGTTACAAAACCAGATGGTTTGATGTGAAGAAGCCTTTCCTGGGAGTCGGACAAAGCTATTCTACAGGGTGCAGATCCCCACCAGTAGCTGCAAACCTGAACTCGGATCTTGTTCGGTTAAACCTAGGGTCTGTCTTAGTCCAGATACTGCAAGGAAATAGCTTCCGAATGCCCCATGGCAGGGCTCAGGCTCTTACCTTTCCAGGTGAGTATCTTCTGTGTTTCTTTCAAAGAGCAGGTATTTGATGATGTGTGCTTGTACAGCCATCAGAATGGCTCTCGTTCCCCCCTAGGAACAGAACAACATTCCCCAGTGCCCAGGAGCCTGACCTAGCACATGCTGGGTCGATCCCCTGGAAATCCCAGCAACCCCTGGCCAGTGGGAGCCATCCCGCTGTCAGTGCCTGGAGGGGAGTTCTTCTGTTCTCCATGGGAATTCAGAAGCACTGCTGACAACTCCTGAGATAAATGAAAAAGTAAATTGAACAAGACTTTAGGTGCCTAAACCCAAGAAGTCGATGCATGAAAAGACCCTGGGGTGGCCCTGGTTGTGGTAGGGGTCTCTCCCTTGCAGCAAAGGGCTCCAAGCTCCAGGTACCACCTGCACCCAGAAGCACCACGGCTGATTTATCTTTTTCTTTCTTCCAGCCTCATAGCAAAGGGATGGGGGTATTGAGGCAGCGTGGGGCTGTGCATGACAGTGACCATGCCCAGCTCCCTGCTGTGCTGGCTGCACGTGTTGGGGCTGTTGTCCTCCTGGCAGTCACAGAGCCTCTGAACTCAGGGAGTTTCACCTGCATTTGTAAAAAGCATTTTGTCCTCCTGGCAGGTTGAGGGGATTTGTAATTTTGAGTGTGTATCTTGGTATTCTGCTTTTTCAGGGCAGTATTATGGTGGTAAGTAAAGAAGAAACCCTTCCTCTTTCAGGAAATGAAAAATGTAGGTAAATTCACTCCTTTGATTTCCAAGTAGGGCAGTAAGAAGTAGGTGACTAATTTCCCTGAAAAAACAGGCAAATGCCCCTTATTTGTGCCTACCTGCAACCACCTCCTGCTTCTTTCTTGAGCCTTCACCTTGGAAGTGTTTAGCACCGTGGTGTTTAAGGTCAGTGTCTGCAGCATGCTACTGGATCAGGACAGTTCATCCTGCCTCCAGATGCCCTTCAGCATCTCCCCTGCGAGGGCAGCTGGAGCTTCGCCCCAGACAGCTTCAGACCAGGGCCACAGGCTGCCCCGGGGAAGCTCAGCTGGGCAGGGTGCAGGCGCGTGGGGTGTGCTCTGCCGAGGTACCCAGTGCCGGCCACCAGCTCCCGTGAGCGGCCGAGATGCTGAGGGGATGGTGCCAAGTCGCTGTGCCTGACCATTTACCTTTCCTGCCTCCAAAGCGTAGGCCAGGTCCGAGCAGGGCTGGCGGAACCTGAAGTGTGTGTTCGCCCAGTTGCAGCTGAAGCCGTGGGATGTGTTTCCAAACAGCAGCTCCCGCAGCCCCTGCCGAGGAGGAGGAAGATGGAGCTGGGTTGGGCAGGTGTTTAACACCAGAGGGGCCCTGGGATGTCAGTCCCCAGTGTGCGCTCACAGCCTGAACAGTGTAACAGCATCTACTGAGAAGACCCCTTAATTTCAAAGTGAAGATGATGTCTGTGGTTAATTCAGCAACGTCACTCAGCATTCAGCTGCTCCTGTTGAAGTACAGTTGCAGTGTCTAAATAATGTATGCTTGGATACTCTCCACCTTTTGGGGGAAGACCTGGGCAAGGTGCTCACTGTCCTCAGCAGCAGCTCTGGGGACAGAATTAAACATCTGAGTTCCACCTGGGACATTTTTTCCTGATTAATTTTAGTTTTGGCAGACAATGTATTTGCTGAGCAAAGCAAACCAAACAGGTATCATGGCTCTTCCCATCAGAAATTGCTCACCTCTCATGGGGGTGATTTGTGCAAGTGGGTCATGACCTGGAGAAGATGGATTCACATGAAGCTGACAGCAAGTGTGGTTATGTTTCTAAGTCTCTCTAGGACTGGACCTTTTTGGATGTGTGTTCAGTAGTGCGGCCCTGGCCAGGGTTTCAACCCTGAGACCAAGCCACCGAGCTGCTCATTAAGTTTGTGCTTGGGTGACAGGGGACTGGTTTGGTGTGGGAGGGGATGGGCAGTAAGGCCAGTGCCAGAGCCCATTCTGCTGTCACCTGCAGAACCCTCCAAGCTTCTGTCAGAGTATCTTGCTATGGGCAGGGGCATTCATCATTAGTAGTCTCAAACCCAGGTTTTGGGTGAGAGTAGAAATACCTAAGTGATCTCCTGAACTCCTGCCTCCTGTCCTGAGGCTACTTGCTAGGAGAGCACCAGACAGCAGGGACATGTTACGCTTGTCATTTGTCCTATCATCGGATGAGAATTAGAGTACATCAGTTTTAAGGTTGTGTTGCCACCATGTTCTTCAAAAGTCTCATAAATAAGTCACTACAATTCTATCCTCCTGTTACAGCTAACAGCAGGCTGCAGCCCGCAGCCCAGCAATGCCCTGAGCCTCCCGTGATGCCAGGTAAGGTTCCAGAGCCTCTTCCCTTTAATGAGATTAATTTACAGCTCATGCTTAATTCATCAGGCCTGCTCACCATTGCCATTTCCAAGGAGATGGGCTGGCCGCCTGTGTCCAGAGGGACCAGGAGGGCTTCGGGGACAGCGGAGGGGGGGTGCAGCAGCTGCGGCTCCCCAGCCTTCCTGGCTCCAGGGGGTCCATCGCCCGCACTGTCCTGGCCAGGCTGCATGGAGAGAGGAGTGGATGGTGCATCACCCCATGGCTGCTGCCTCACAGCTACCCCCCGTTCCCAGTATTCCCAGTGGAGTGGGCACAGTGACCCAGCGATGGGCTGGCTGAGGAGCAGGGCAGTACCTGGTACGAGTGTCGGGGAGCGTTGGTGTGTGTGACTTCAGCTTACCTCAGCCCTTACAAACACATCCCTACCAGCTCACCGCTGGAGTATAAAGTTGTGTTTGTCTGAGTTATGGGGAATAAACTTCCCTGGTCTCCACCCTAAGGACACAGCAGGTGTTCCAAATATTTATATTTAACAGATCTTAATTTGTTATGGTTTGCTCCTGTGTTGTAGAACTGACAATGAAAACCATCATTTTTAGGCAGAAAGGTTAATTTCTGTTGGAGTCCTCTGCCACTTTGATTTAGATCAGGCAGACATTCTTTTAAAATACCTGAAGAGAACAGGAGTTTCTTAAAGGAGTATAAGAAATAAATCTCCCTAAACCTGTCTGCTGTGCTGCCTGTATAGATGTGTGAGTTCCCTGACAGGCTGACTTGGTGGAACAGTCCCCAAAACCAGCAGACAAATACAAAATACTACCTTTTAGAGACACAGTTACCTCATTTCCAGTATTACTGACTTCCAAACTGGAAAAAGAAAATAAAATACAAATTAAAACCAAACGGCAGAGCCATTGCTAACATATGAAGAAAGAGGAGACCAGCCAGAAAGGAACCTTGAAAGAAAGGAAGAGTAAAAGCTGTAGTATTTGCACCACTGAGTACATAAAGACATTTTTCCATGGTCACGTAAGTATTGTAATAAAACAGAATTTAAAAAATGTTATTAAAAAACACCTGGGATTAAAAACGTCATAAGGACATAGAATAAAAATCTTACCTATGTAAGCTAAAAATTTCTCTCCATTTGTTTAGATGTGAGATTTTGCTGGTGATCTCCTCTAGCTGTGTCTGTGGCATGGTGTGCTCGGGTCCTCGGTCACCCATCCGAGCCACCTTCACTCCAGATGATGCTGGGGACTGCAGCACCGGAGCTGCTCGGGGAGCCTCTGCCAGGCACCCCCTGGGGGTCACTGTCAGCTCCCTCCCTCCCACTGTGGTTAAACTTTCATGAGAGCCAGTCACAGTCTGTGTTTGTCTGTTTACTGGGTGAGGAGCATGAATGTTTAAAGCCAGACACAGAGCTGTATGAATCAGACACAGCTTATGCCTGCTCCATAAGGGCTGCCCAGGCTGGGTGTGGGAGCAGGGGCAGTGCCCAGCTGCAGGACTGTATCTCCCTCCATGTGGTCTGACAATAAGGGGGATGGAGTCTGGGTGGTGAGGGCTGGCTGGGCAGTGTGTAGCTCAAGGTAAAAAGCACACAGAGTTATCAGATGACTGTAAAGTGGAGAAAGTTCACTGGGGAGATGAGCTGGAGAAAGGCACAATCCGTGCAGCCATGTCCCCTTGTCTTCTGCTGCACGCTGTAGCAGGGCTGGTTTCAGGAGCCAGGCACTGCACGATGAGCAAGGGACAACCCACTGGTGGAGTGCTGCTGGGGCCATGGAAATATCATGGTTTGCTTTCTTCTCTTTTGTCTGTGAGAATGCACTGACCAACAGTATCTATCTCAGCTTTGGTGGAAAAAACAAGGTAAATGCTTTGAGATGTCAGACAGGAAGCTGTGCATCTTAATTAACTTCTTCCCAAGCACAGTCTCAGCCCTGCCATAACTCAGGGAGAGAAGGCTCCTATCTGAGGTATCAGCTCTGGTGTTTCCACAGCCAGTGCTGAGCATCCCTCCGGTGTCAGGCAGCAGGGGGGCCCCTCAGCCCCCAGCTCCCCAGGCCCAGGCTGTGGGTGTCTGGCTGGAGGGGCCATCATTAGTGTTGCTTCCACTGCACTAATGAACCTCTCTGTGCTGCAGGATCTGGCTGAGATGTGCCATTTCTTGGCTGCGCTTTATGGAGCTACGACCGCAGGTTTCAGCGTGGGTGTTTCACTCCTGCCCATGGGGAAGGGAGGCTGACTGAGTCTGTTGTTCACACTGTTTCCAGACGATAAATGATCTCTGTCTTGGGGTAGTAACTTTGCCAAGCAAACCTGGGGAGGGTGGGGGGGTACGCTTTTGGAGGTCTGCTGCGGGAGCCAGCACTGCGACCTTCAGGGTCTCTGTTCAGAGCAGTCGCAGTGGTGGGGTGTGACATGGGTCTGGAGAGCACGGTGAGACCCATGTCATCTGCAACACGATGCTCCTCTGTTCACCCCCACGTCAGCACCACAGGCCAGTGGTCTAAGCCTGGTGCACATCCTTGTGTACATATCCTTATTTTACATATGTTTTTGTGTTATATGGATGCAAACACACCTACTAACTTTTTATTGGGGTATGAAAAAATCTGATTTCTCAAGACCTTCCAAAATATATTTATATATTTCTCCTCACTATATAATTTTTTGTTGGTTTCTAAATCATGGAATACGCTGGTCTACAGATGAAACAAGGTGAAACTTTTTTAGCTGATGCTCGTGGATGAGAAGTGAGCTGCAGGGTACATGCTGGTGCTCATGTAGATGTGCAAGCTGAGCAGGTCATGCTTCCTCCAACTGTTAATTTCAGTTGGTCAAACACACAAATATTGCCTCAATTTTATTTTGCTAGAAAGAAGTTTTCATGTTTGCCTTGGGGACTGGGTATGAATGAAGATAACAGCTTGCCTCATGCTCCTGAGTGGGGTGGGATGGGGGGGAGCTGGGCTCTTCATGAGATGAACCCCTGTGTGAAATTGCCTGGACCCGCAGTCAGGGGCTGCTCACTCCTGCTCAGCAAAAGGGATGGGAATGGGTTTATCCTTGGTGCTGAGGCAGGTCTGGGACAGTCCATGTTTTACACACAGGCCAGCTCCTTCTTTGGGACAGGTGAGGACCATTCAGACAGAGCTGCACACGTCAGCAGTCCGTGTGTCCAGCCCCCTACACCGCCAACTGCCAGAGCTGCTGCTGGGCTGCAGAGCAGAGCAGCTCCATCAAACACCAGCAACAAGAAGTGGGAAACATCACTCCTCACTGCTTACTGTATAGTAAACAATGCCACGAGATGCAATACAAATTATGCTTTAAGAAGATACGTTAAGGAGAATATGCATATTAATTAAGAAGAAAATGATGAAAAAATGTTGGAGGTTGTGACAACTTGCCACGGCCCTTACAAGCTGTTGACGTTTAGAGAGATATGGTGCAACGTGGGGTGGCTGAGCTGCTTTGGGAAAGGGTTTGTGGAGTCGGGGGGTAGCTGGCAAATCTTTTACAAAAAAACCCTAGCAGTGTTTTGCCATTCACAGTAAAAGCATAAAAAAATGGCATGAAAGTCAGTGAGGTCATCTCGCAGGGGGCTGGAGCTGGAAGCAGAGGCAAGTCCTAACAGGTGCCTGATTTCCCCCGGGTGCCCTGATGGGTGCTGGGTGGGGTGGATTGTGCTGAGTGGGTGGATTGCTCCTCACACACCCCGCAGCTGTGGGGAGCAGGCTGCGGCTCTGCAGACAAATGGGCGGCTGGGGCAGTAGCTGTCCCTCTGTCCATCTCCTCTTGAGTGTGCTCTGAGGGTTGTGCTCGGGAGCAGCTCATCTCCAAGGCACCTGTGGAATCCCGAGGAGGTAGTGTCTGGTGGCATGATCTCTTCTGATCTCTCTCTCTCCCCCGTAACTGGGCTGTGCCTGGGGTGAGTGCTCTGCTTGTTTTAATGAGCTTGCAGAAGTTGAAGTGTGCAAGGGCTGGTGTGTTCATCTATCCTGGCTTCCTGTGCTCTTGGGCTAGAGAATCTTGTGCATCTCTTCCTCCATCTCTGCTGAGCTGCTGCGTGCCTTGTAAGCCTCTGTGGTGTCTCGTGCCATTGCTGCCCTTCGACAAAGGCTTCGGCTCTGTTTATTTGTATTGTTTGATGAGAGAGAGTTTGCTGGGCAGGGCTCCTCGTACCTCTGACCATGAGGCTCTGGGAGGATGGGGTGCAGGGTGAAGGGTGCTGGGTCTTCTTCCTGCCACTCCTTGCCTTGGTGTGTGGCAGAGAGGCTGCTCAGCAGCACCGAGCCAGGCTGCCTCCCTCGGGCAAGAAGGAGGGAGGACAGTGCATCTCCTGTACATCCAGCTTTGCCAAGCATAGCTTTTTAACCAGGACCATGAATCCCTTGGCTACAGTGACTTTGCAGGGAAGTGAGGACTTTCAGGACTTTGAGGGTAAAGAGCTGCAGTTTGGTTTGTTGAAACTAAAAAACCCACAAGAGAGCTTTATGGACAGAAATGATGACATTGCCAGGCATGCTGTGCTCAGTTATAGTGTCAGTGGTGGGCTCAGGTGGCTGGGTTTTGTCCTGCCAGTCCTCGCTGTAGTGTCACGCTCCTTCTGAGGGTGGAGCCTGAGGGGTGTTAGGAGCAAAGCCTGTTCGTTTCTTTCTGTTGTTTTGTGCCTGTTAGTCTGCTGCATGTCCTTGTTTTTTGCTGCCCCCTCGCCCTCACGAGGGCTCACAGGTAAAGCTGCTGCTGGTGATTGTGTGTGTCTTCATTTGGTTTATTTTCCAGATCAAGGTCAGTGCTCTTCGCATTTCTGGTGTTCTTCATACCAGCTACTTTTCAAAGAACTTGCAGGAAAAATGGCAAATGTCTCCGTAAGGCCTTACCCCGAGAAAGGGGGTGTTTTGATCTAGACACTACAAACAGCGTGTCGTCTTGTGCTTACTGCATGTGCCGTGTTGACATTTATCTGAAACCCCACTTTTTAAACTTCTTTAGGGCTAATCACTTACAAGTTACTATGTCTGGTGGTTGTTGAATGTAGTGGCAATGAACATCTTTACTCAGAATGTTCTTAAATTCTGTCCTAATACATCAGGTCGACCGCTCCAGTGATTGTCCCTGAATCTTTAGATTTTGAGAAAGGAAACTGGAATCCAGCAAATCGTATTAACAAGGCGTTCAGGAAGTGCACCAGGGAGCAAGCCAGGATGATCCAGAATGAATTTGCAAACTGCTCACTGTGAGTCTTGAACGTAAAACTTCCCTCTTTGAAATTTGCAATTTTCTCTGAAAGGTGGTGGATCTTCACCTCTGAAGAGAAGAGAATCATGATGAGGCAACCGCAGGAACCTGAAACGGAGGAGGAGATGCTCATCATCTCAGTACCCCTGCAACAAGGCCCTGTGATGTACAGCACAACCCAGCGATGTATCGATGGTGTTATGGCCACTTTAACAGGGATTATTTTTAGAATCCAAGCCACCAGCTATTGAAATGGGTAAGCTATTTTAACTGCATTTGGCTTAGGACCAGTAATATTTAGCATGGCTGCTTTAGTGGCCTGATCCAGCAAAGTGTCTGTGCTCCTTTTCAGCTTTAAGCTGCTCATTGTCCCATTGAACATAACTGAGCTGTCTGCATGCTTAAAGATAAATATGTACTTAAGTCCTTTATTAAATTATGACTATAATATGTAATACCTTGTAAAGGGATGGCAAATCTTTTTGTCAGCCAAGCCAGTGACAGAGAGAATGCGCTTGGCCCCCTGAAAGTGGCCAAGGGACAGGGATGGTCTGTTATCCCTGTTGGCAGTGTTTTTCAGAGAACGTTTTTAAAGCAAGCTCCTGTCAGTCTCTGCTTCTCAGCTCTTTCCTTCCTTGAGAAAGTCTTGCTGGTGTAAGTGGTGACCTCATTTCCATGGATGGAAACCTCCCATCATGGTGAATATGAGCACCTGCATCACTGACTCCCCCCGCCCCCCTTTTCTGGCACCTTTGGTGCGAATCCCAGTCCTGACATCCCAGGCACACAGCACCCAGTGTGTGTCTGATGTGGCCCCCGGGCACCGTCCGCGTTTCTGCCAGCTTACGCGGGAGGGCTGGGGCACCAGGGCTGCCTGCACCCACCCCACCGCCCACCCTTGCAGGGCATTTGGGCATTTTATCTCAAAAATGTTTGATAGGGCAAAGTCCTCTCTCTGTGTCTCTGCTCAGCCTTATTTTGCCAGGTTAGAGCCAATGCAGCCACGGCCCTTAGCGTGGTCTCCCACATGGATAAATCTGTCATCTCACCCAGCAAATGCAGGCAGGTGTCAGCCTGATGGGCCAAGGGGGTGGTACTTACACCCGATGAAGCTCCAGAGGTACAACCCGATGGGGCCGTGCAGTGTTTCGTAAGGGCTGCCAAAAGCATTGAACATGAAGAAACCTGCTCCCAGCAGAGCAAAGACGATCAGTACTGTACAGAAGAGAATGACACTAACATGGATACTTGCAGGGATAATTTTGAGGAAATCTGGAAAAACTAAAAACAAAATGAACAAAATATTATTATACACATTAGGCAAAGTTGTTTCAGAAGCCAGGCCAAGGATTTCATGCTGGTTTGTGATAATTGTATTTAGTCATGCTCTTCCAGCATGGAAGAAAAAAAAAAATTCTAGGAATACTTTATCTTAAATAATTTTATGCACGTTTTCAGCTACTATTTCCAATGGTGATTCTGTCTAGGTAGGGCACGAGGGGATAGTCAGACTCAGTATGAGAGAATAACTTTAATCATTCATGTTTGTTTGGCAACAACAGGTATTTTAGAATGAATCATCAAATACATTTAACTGCTCCTGATCCACAGGGGCACAATTAAAGCAGGGGTGATAATGCCTCGGAACAGCCTCGCTGCAGCTGTAACGTGCAGAGTAAAAAAGCCTCACGTCAATTACTCTACCTTGTAAAATGTTTACCAGCACTCACCGTGCCGTAAACATGGCGAGGTGGGTAAGGTGGTGGCAAGTCAATTTATCTCCCCGACTAAATGAAAGGGAAATTAACAAAGCAGATGTTGGCAAAACCTTCTTGAAGCTGTGTTAAATAAATATCACCTTTTGCACTGCGGATGGATGGTGAGGAGCAGAGAGCGGCACCCAGGGGCACAAAGGTGCACCCAGAGCCATGTGCCCACTGTCCATGATCCTGCACAAACACTCTGTGGGTGACGGAGGAGCCACCTGCTCAGGGGGACGGCAGCAGCCTGGGGCTCTGCTCCACCAGATCCCCTTTCCAGGGACATCCCTGCTGGCCTGGCCCCTGTGCAGGGGCCGATGGGTGCCAGGTCTCAGCCAGGAACACAACCGCTTGCAGTCTTTGCATGTGCAAGTGCCACATGCAGTAGAACCACGTTAGCTAAATTGACCCGTTTACCTAGAGGGGGAATTTGCCTGCATGAAAGGTTACTTCTGCTGATGGCTACTTACTGTCCAGCTTGGCCTTTAAATTTTTAAATTCCTTATATCATCCTAGTAAAAAACAAAGTATGTTTTACAAACCAGGCCTTGTGTTTCAAGTATTTCATATGCTTACAAGCATAAGAAACAGTTGTGCTGCTAGTGTGGTGTAAGGTAGAATTTCACCGCTGCACCATTCGGGCTGGCCAAGCAAGAAGCTGAAGACTGTGCAGGATTTCTCCCAGGAATAGCGTTAGTTCTTGCAACACTACTGGTGTTCTGGGAGAACATGCAAAACCGTGTGTTTAATGATACAATTTTGTATTGTTTGTTTTAAGAAAACGCGTTACTGCTTTGTATTGAACCTTTCCCTTGGCACCCGCATTTATAGTTGTTTGTCATTAAAATTTTATATGTGACATATCAGGAAAAATTAATTCCAGCGGTTATGTTGTCTTGAAAGAAAAGCATTCCTTCATCCTAATGAATGAAATTGTGTGTTGGGCATGCATGCCAGTGGCCTTTAGAAAATGAACCGCTGACCCAGAAACTGATGCGAATCAGCAAGAGCAAATGAAGCAGAAGGCTTTCCCCAGCCAAACTGGGTTTGCTGGCAGAGCAAATTCATTTAACAATTAAAAGAGATATAGTGGTCAGAGGGGAGCATTTAATGGGAACAAACATAGAACTAAATCATTTAGCCTGTTTTCCGTGCCTTTTCTCAGACATGCTGAAGTGCACTTCAGTGCATTAAGCTATGGATGTGTGTGCTGTACACACTTATCCTGCTTTCTGGGACACTCCCAGCGAGGCCCCAATTGCTCTGACTTGGGAGGGATGGGGGCTGCTGCAGCCCTGGGGAACATGAACCAGCCTCTTCAGTAAGTGGTCTCTGAAGTGAACGCTTCTATAGAGATGTGTTTTGCAAAGCCACCCAATCATTGTTTCTAAATACGAATCCTGTAAAAGTGAGTGTAGCATTCCTTAGCTTTTAATGTAAGTAAAGGATGATCTGAGAACAATTTGCGAGGAGGACGGCTGTGCTTTGCGCTCAGCTGTCGGTGAAAGCGCATGGAGGCAGAGCCTGCCCTGTGCAGGGCTGGGACTGGCACGACGGGGAGGCTGAAATCGTTCAGGACGTAACCGTCTACGCTTTGGGTATGCCCAGAGCCAGAGATCACCTTGATGCACTACTCTGTCAGAGTGCATCCATAAAGGGTGCCAGTGCAGTCTGCTTAGACTGGCGAGACGGACTTGTAGTATTGTGAGGGAGATCTAGTGAGATAGGTCGCTGTTAATGCTCGCCTTGCAGTGAAGGAGAATAAAAGATAAAAGACTGCACTAATAAGCAAGCTTGGGTTCAGTTTTAGTCTGGTCAAGGCTCCTTCTGATACCTACCCTGGCAGCCTCTCCTCAAGTGGCTCATGTTAGCAATTCACCTGTGCTGTTTTAGCAGGATGCTTCTAAACCGTGTTTTGCAATAACTCCAGGTGGCATCTTGCACATGCAACAAATGTCTGTTTGTTATTATCTGTTTCATGTGCTGCTATATACAAACTGTGTGCTCACTTGATCTTCTTATTGATCTTATCCCTGAAGATAAATAGGTTATGAATATTGCATGTAAAGCAAAACCATTTCTAAGTCTCTGACAGAATTCCGTGTGTCGGATACCAAGTTCAACTTGCAGATCAACAGACTGAGCATCGGCATCAGCCAGCCGCTCCTCCCGTGAACACAGCAGGCTGCTAACTCTGGCCGACTTGTTTCTCAACAGCAGACAGACATGTCTATGTCCCAGCTCTTTCATGAGATTTCTGCCAGGTTAGTTCATTCTTTCATGGTTTTAAAGGTCTTTTTCCAACCAAAACAGTTCTATGGTGGCCCAGAGGATGTAATGCTGATGCACATGGAGTGGAAGATGACAGAGATTAATTAAAACTCCAAAATATTCTTTTTTTTTTTTTTTCTAAAGTAATAGTACAAACTGTTTGTAATGTAGATATCTGTGTAACTGAAATACAGGTTGTTGTAAATGTTAGCGGGGCTTTACTAGTATCCAAAACCAAGTTGTTATCTGAACCTGCAGATCAGAACACTGTGATGGCAGGATTTGCTTTAGGATATTTCATGCTTGTTAGGCTCGGTGTGTGAGCAAGGGGACCCTGGGGCTGCTCTCTCTTGGCTCCCCTGGCTGTCAGCAGTGGGGTGCTAAATAATTCAAATGCCATTGTTACTCACATGAAAGCTGGAGAGGTCTCCCCCCGAGCCCGCACTGTCGCACTCGCTCGCCATGGAAAAGCCCATACTGTATTTTGCCAATGAACTTCTCCAGCTCCTGGCCGGTGGCGTTGACGAGCAGGGCTCCCGTCTTGCAGAGTATCGTCCCCTTCACCCACAGCTGCGTGCCGATGGCTGCCGCTGTCCCCAGCGCACAAGCAAAGCTCAGCACCCCAGCTATGCAGAAGATGATTTTCTTCTGCTGGGCTGGCATGGTGGCGTGCAAAGCCCTCTGAGGGACGCAGCTCTCAGCGACGCAGCGACAAGGTCTTCATCAGCCGAGCTCCTGGCCAGGGCCCTGGGCGCCCAGCCAGCCCTGCTTGTGGCTGGAGCCCTCTCCTTGGAGAGTGTCAGCAGCCACCCTCCATAAGGCACACGATTCCCAAAGGATGCTGCTGGGCTTTTATTTCTCTGTCCTCTCCTGTATTGCTCCAGCTCACACAGCGATGTGTTTAAGTAAGCTGGAAGACAGAGCAGTTTGTGGAGCGTGTCAGTGCCTCCTCTGTCACTTGATAACAAAGGTTTGAGATGACAGAAGGAGCCTCTTGGTAATCTGAGTGGTCTGCTCTTCCCAGCCCCTGCCTGACTGGATAAGTGGGGGTTTTCAGAAGCAGGCTTGGCTGCTGCATCTTATTACCTGCTCTCCAAAAGGGAAGTTCTCAGAGGGTTTTGTTTTCCAGGTTTTCCTCTAAAGCTAGCAATACTGAGCCCCTCTGTTTGCAGTTTTTTGTTTGTTTGTTTGTTTTGTTTGGTTTTTTTTTTTTTTTTTTTTTTTTTTTTTTTTTTTTTTTGTTTTTTTTTTTTGTTTTTTTTTTTTTTTTTGTTTCTTTTGTGTGGGTGCGGTGTGCTTTAGGGTAGGGCGGGCGTCTCC
>JANHGN010017049.1:0-16630 GCA_024605025.1 Megaceryle maxima
GAGCAGAGTAGAGTGGCAGAATCACCTCTCTTGATCTGCTGGCCACACTTCTTTTGATGCAGCCCAGGATGCAATTGACCTTCTGTGCTGCAAGCACACACTGGCTGCTCATGTCCAGCTTCTCATCTACCAGCAGCCCCAAGTCCTTTTCTGCAGGGCTGCTCTCTATTGCCTCTTCCCCAGTCTTGGATTGATAGTGAGGGTTGTTCTGGTCCAGGTGCAGGACCCTGCACTTGCTCTTGTTGAACCTCATGAGGTTCACCTGCGCCTACCTCTCCAGCTTGTCTAAGTCCTTCTGGATGACATCCCATCCCTCTGGTGTATCAACAGCACCACTCAGCTTGGTGTCATTTGCAAACTTGCTGATGGTGCACTCAATACCACTGTCTATGTCATTGATAAAAATGTTAACCCATGTCCCCGTATGGACCCCTGAGGGACACCACTTGTCACTGCTTTCCATCTGGACTTTGAGCCACTGACCACTACTCTCTGGATGTGGCCATCCAGCCAATTCCTTATCCACTGAACAGTGCACCCATCAAATCCATATCTCTCCAACTTGGTGAGCAGGATGTTGTGGGGGACTGTGTCAAAGGCCTTGCAGAAGTCCAGATAGATCACATCCTTAGGTCCTGGGCAACTAGGTGTAGGTGACCCTGTTTGAGCTGGTGGGTTGGACCAGAAGACCTCTAGAGTTCCACTGTAACCTCATCCATTCTGTAATTCTCTCATTGTTTACACCCAGCCAGAAACTAGGCACCATGAAGACAGTTGCTCAATAATTCCCCTTGGTGGGATGATGATGAGAAAATATAATGAAAGGCTTATGGCTTGAGACAAGGACAGGGAGGGATCACTCACCAGTTTTGGTCACAGGCAAAGTAGACTCAGGTTGGGGAAAAAAAAATCCATTTAACTTGTTAGCAATCAATTCAGAGCAGTATAATGAGAAATAAAAGAAATCTTAAAACACTCTCCCTCCACCCCTCCCTTTTTCCCAGGCTCAACTTCACTCTTTCTTTTCTCTATCTCCTCACCTTGAGTCACAAAGGGAGATGGAGAATGGAGGTTGTGGTCAGGTCATCAAACTTTTTCTGCCACTCTTTCCTGCTCAGGAGGAGGACTCCTCCCACTCTTCCCTCCTATGGGAAACAGTCCTCCACAAATTTCTGCAATGTGAATGTGTCCCACCAGCTGCAGTTCTTCATGAACTGCTCTAGCTTGGGTCCCTTTCACAGGCTGTAGACTTTTAGGAACAGAAAGCTCCAGTGCAGGCATCCCACAGATTTGTGGCCTTCTTTAGGCAAGGCCACCTGCTTTTACATAGGGTCCTCCATGGAGTGCAGGTCAATATCTGCTCCACTGTTAACCTCCAGGGGCTGAAGGGGAATCTCTGCTCCAGCACACCTCCCCCCTTCTTCACTGACCCTAGTGTCTGCATAGGTGTTTCTCTCACATTCCACTATTCTCTGCTGCAAATTCCCCAGTGTTTTTGTTTTGTTGGTGGATGAGGTGATTTTACACAGATGTCCTGTTTTTGACATGACCCAAGTGTCTTCTGTGATCTGTCTTCTCAGGCTTTCTCTTCAAAAGGTGTTTGCTTCCTCCTTTGCTGATCTCTGCTTGAACATTTATGTTAAATCCAAAGTGAATGTGGTTGTCAGGTGATCATGTATCAGAAAGAACAGAGTGTGATAAGTATTTGTGATAGCTATGAACTAGTGGTGAATGTGATTTGTGCTTTGCTTTACAGACAGCAAAAGTGTATTCCCCCAGATTCAACAGTTGCTGCGGTTCTGTTTAGGGTGTGGCCAGAGGGGAGAAGTTCTTCCGAGTTGCCAGTATGTTAGTGACAGTTGCTTGGAATTAAATGATATGATGATTCAGCATACTAAATAAAAATTGTGAAATTATTTTAAATCTAGAGAATCCTACTAGTTTAAGAAATGTCTAATTCTTTTTGTAGATAAACTTTCTTTCCCTGGCTAGGTGGAGAAATTTTCTTACTAGCCTGCTAATCCTTAGTGCTCCAATTGTAGTTGCTACAACACACTCACTTCCTTACTATACTAACTTTCACTTAAGTTATGAGAGCATTACACTTTACTAATATATATTGTGGTTTTCTATATTCCCCATGATTTTTAGTATCTCTGTGTATTTTATATTCTTCTGTTATTAATGCCTTTGGATTTTTTACCTCCTAGACAAACTAGCACAGGAAAAACAAAGGAAACATCTGTTCTCTAAGTGTTTCTCTAACTAGCAAGCAAGGTTGATTTGTTCTTTTACTTTCAGGCTGTTCCAAGATAAAATGGGTAGAGTGTATCCATATCTCCAGCACCTGCTGATGACAGGCTGTACATAGGATTATCACGGGAGACTGTCATTAATGTTTCACTTCTACATGCCTCAGAAAACAATACTGGAAGTAAATCTGCAGTTGAAAATCATGAGAGAAGCCCTGAACTGACTGTATGATTACAGTATTAAGAATAGACAGCATTAGCTTAAATCATATTTTATACTTGCATCAACATTTAACTATGTTTATATGTGTTTAATTATATTTGCATTTTCTTATCATTAGTAATTTTTTAAGCCCCAATACAAAAATAACTCCAAGCTTATTCTGCAATTGGCTTTAAATGATTGACTAATCTTTCCTGAAGCAATTTCAGCTGATGTTAGAGTGAAGTGAGCTAGTAGCTTTCAAACTTTGGAGGAAACTGCTAGAAAACACAGTATATTTGCTCTAATATTTCACAAACACAATGTAAGGTCATACTAGCAAAGCAAGAAATTTAGCACAGTTTTCTACTTATGTTATAAAAAGGAAGTACAAGTCTTGGTTGTGTGTCTAAACACTCATTACTACCAAGGAAAGTGGAGGAGTATGACATAAAAGCCAAATTTGCTTCATTTCCACTAGAAACAAGAGAGTAGTCCTTTAGTAGAAAAAAGTTTCAGTGTTTATTTAAGGAAGGCTGAAAAGAGAAATATAATTTTCAAGCATATTATGGGAATTAAAAACTAATTATATACGATAATAAAAAATAATTGAAAATAAATCAAAATTAATTGACAGCTGATGCTCTTTCTAATTTACTTTGTTTCATCTAGCAACTGCAAGAACTAAAGGCAATAGGTTAAATAGCTTGTCCATTTCACAGCACTGCCTGGGCTGATTCTCACCAGAAAAATACACCATAACAGTCACAAATAGCCTGTGTCAACTCATTCATCAGAACATGTTTTGATTTACTGCACTTAAATTTTATGCAGTGTTTCTGTTTTGCAAAGAATGGTTTCCCTAAACTCTTTTGAGGTTGCTATGTCTGTTTTCCAGTTGCAATCTTTCTGGCCTGGAATGGAACAAAAATGTAGAAATGACATTTGTGTCGCTAAATTAGTGTCATTAACAATTTTTTTTTGCCATGAAGGAAAAAGCAGTAATGAGTCCTGGAGAGTACAGTGTTCCTGGGAAAGGAGAAATCAATGTTGAATTGAGATTACAGTGCTGTTTATTTCTAGGTAGGATCAGCCTAGATTCAGACCATGTGACTGTAAACTATTGGATTTGAAAAAAACAGAGTTGAACTCCTTGAGGGTAGGAAGGCTCTGCAGAGGTATCTGGACAGGCTGGAGCAATGGGCTGAGGCCAGTGGGATGAGGTTTAACAAGGCCAAGTGCTGGGTCATACACTTTGATTACAAGAACCCCATGCAACTCTACAGGCTTGGAGAAGAGTGGCTGGAAAACTGCTTGGTGGAAAAGAACCTGGGGTTGTTGGTTGACAGATGACTGAAGATGAGCGAGCAGTGTGCCCAGGTGGCCAAGAAGGCCAACGGCATCCTGCCCTGTATCAAAACCAGTGTGACCAGCAGCAGTAGGGAGGTGATCGTGCCCCTGTACTTGGCACTCATGAGACCACACCTTGAATACTGTGTCTAGTTTTGGGCAACACTGTACAAGAAGGACATTGAGGTGCTAGAGTGGGTCCAGAGAAGGACAATGAGGCTGGTGAGAGGTCTGGAAAATATGTCTTATGAAGAGCAGCTGAGGGAACTGGGGTTGTTTAGTCTAGAGAAGAGGAGATGGAGATAAGATCTTACTGCTCTCTACAACCACCTAAAAGGAAGTTGTAGTGAGGCTGGTGTCTGTCTCTTCTCCCAAATTACTAATGATAAGACGAGAGGAGATGGCCTCAAGTTGCATTAGGGGAAGTTGGATATTAGAAAGAAATTCTTCACTGAGAGAGTGGTTGAGCAATTGAACAGGCTGCTCAGGGAGGTGATGGAGTTACCATCAATGGAGGCATTTAAAAAACGAATAGACATAGCACTTGAGGCTATGGTCTAGTGATTAGGGAGATGTTGGGATGAAGGTTGGACTTGATGATCCTAGAGGTCCTTTCCAACCATAATAATTCTATGATTCTATGTCTGGATGATGCTTATGTGTTCTTCCTAAGCAGCCTGTTCCTATTTCCACCATCCAAAGACTTTTTTTAAAAATTATTATTTTATTTTGTCTGTTTTTGAGCTTGGTTAGGATTTCCTCATTTAACCAAACCGTATCTGCTTGTTTTCTTGCACATCAGAAGGGACTATTCTTGTGATGTTGGAGGTCAAACGGCTGTTGATGGCCCATTCACACTTCAGCAGAACCTACCATGGTATCCCACTAATTCAGTTCACTGAATAATCTGAAGTCTAGGGTTTTCATTTTGCTATTTGTCTTCCTTTTATTCCTTTAAACTCTACCATCTCATGGTCCTTACAGGCAAGCCTGCCATTGACTATCACATCACTAGTGACTGCTTGCTTATTTATGAATAGCAGATCCAGCAGACCAACTCCTCTGGTAGCTGCATTTTTTATTTTTTTTTTTTCCCAACACACTCTAGAAATCCACATAATTGTTATTGTACTATGTTGCCTTTATAGAAGATGCTGGAATGTTACATTCTCCCATGAGAACGAAGGTCTCAACTGAGCCATCAAATATTTCAAAGTTTGTTTTTATCACTTTCTATTCCTAATTGAGTTGTCTGTTACAGCCATTCACCAGCATGGCCCTTCTTTTTGTCCTTCCTTCCAACCTTAGCCTATGAGGAGATTTACATGTAAGTATCCAGAGTTTAGATAGATATATCCTCCTTATTTAGGATTGCCTTTTGGCCAATCTTTTATCTGTTGACTATATGTGACTGTAGTGGAGAGTCATGAGCACAGAGCACAATTTACCCCTCTTCCCGTCTTTCCTGGGAACTCTGTGCTTATGTATTGCAGCACTCTATTCACATGAGCATTTTTGCTATGGCTCTATAATAATTTCAGTGACATTACAACTCTTGTGAGAATGCACAAACTTCTAATTCCTCCTGTTGGTCACATATTGTATAACTTTTTGTATATTTGGTACACATATACAGCCTGAATATTCCTACAGATTTCTATATCTATGTTACCTTGAGTCACAGTGACTCTAGATCACCACCTTGAATCTCTGTTTTTAACAGACCTCAAAAAAAAAAAAAAAATTACAGTGGACTTATGAGAAAAAAGATGATGGATAAAAACTATTCCTACTTACCGTAAAAAATTTGCAGATTGTGCTTAAGGGAATGGTACAGAACTGAGAAGAATAAGGTCATGCACACCTTAAAGAGTGAGAAGCGTAGATGATTCCTCTAGAGTTTTCAGTTCTTACAGTACTGAAAGTTGGGTGATAAAACTGTTGTGAACACATGAACAGATTCCTCTAATTTATCTTACATCATTTACATTTATATAGTGATTACAAGAGGAAATTATTAAAAGGGAGTAAAACCTAAAAGGTGAAATTCCAAGTGCTCTATCAGTTATCCTCCCATCTACCACAATGTCCCTTACAAAGCAAAGAGTGTTGTTTTGTTTTGGTTTTTTAATGCATGTGTTAACGCATCTAGACTTGAATATCTGGATGATCTGATAATTTTTGAGTATTATACTACCAGAGTTAATTGAAATCATTGGCCATATTTGGTTTAGAAGGTCCTCTTTTGGATACTTGAGAAAAAGATTAATTCTACTCTAGCCACATGACTTTTCTGTTTCAATTTCCACAGGTTTTTAATAATTTTCTCTGCTAATGTTTTCCATAGTTGATCTTGTTATGCAAGAAACATTTAAGGTTTCCCTTCTGCCCTTCTGTGAGGGAGAAACAAGTATTTTTACCTCTATCCAAATGCCAAAGTTCAGCAGTTACCGAGCTGCCAAATCAAAGGGAACTCTCTAACTGGATCTGAAAAGAGCACTTTGAAATGAGAATTGAATGAACTTCTGAATATTGCATGCCACTCAATAATAACAAAAATTCATAGTGGAAAATGTCACTGAGCAGGAAAACCGATGTTTTTGTAGAGATACAAGCACATGTTTACCTTAGACATCATTAGTTGCTCATATTTCTAAGCCAGGCTATTTTTCTTATTCTTATTTTTAAAAGACTTCCATCAAAGATCTGATCAGTTGAAAAAGACAACTTTTGAGCTTAGACTCTGTATCAGGATACTAAATCAGAATGGCACTTCAAATTTGCATGCAAAATACACATTGCGTACCTTAAAAGACCTCCTGGTATATCTGCTCTATAAGAGCAGATTTTCCTTAAAATTTTTCCTGTATTTTTGCAGTTTGAGTAGAATTCAAGAGGCGTTGTATTCTTCTATTAACCTGTAGGACTGCACCAGAAGTAATCACAGAGAATAAAGTGAACAAAAGAGATTAAATTTATTATTTAAAATGGACAACATATTTTTTTTATGCAGTCAACATATTACAGCATTTTTGTTAGTTCTACCTAACAAGCTTGATAATTTCTTCTATTACTTATTTTTCCATTGAAAATAATTGTGAGCAAAAAGATGCATGTGCAAATATGTTGGGTAATGTGAGTTGTTTGCTTTCATCCAATGAGTTGAATTTGTAAGAACTGATGTATAGTCTAAAGAGAAGCTGCTATTAGCAATGTTTGTGGGATTACATTTTATTGCTCTTAGAAAGCCTAAAACTATGCTGGATATTCTTCAGCACCCTCTACCGGTTTTGTAATTATTTACAAAAATAAAGCACCCTGAAGCAGAAGTTAAGTGAGCAGGTAAGAAACAAAGGTACAAAAAAAAGTATGGTTTGACTGCTTGTTTTTCTATCCAGATTTCAATTATGAATTTATTAAAGTTTCTGCTTTTATCACCACAGACTTTTGTGTCATTTCAGTGCCTTTAAAGTGTGCCTCCAGGTGACTAAAGCCAGCTCCTTGAGGAGCATGTTAGTCTCTAACGTTTTACCAAGCACTTGCTCCTGAATGTTAAGCAAGGATCTGTTTAGTCAAACACCAGAGTTCTCTCTAGACTGGTAATTCTGTTGTATGACTTTAGGAATCTGAAGACTTATGCTGCAAATGCAAGCAGGTGAGCTCCAAATCAAAATGAAGTGTAATGGGACTAAGGCAAGGGCTGAAGGGACACTGCTCCTTTTGTCAAGACTGTTCCTAAGAAATCAAGTACAAGGAAGTTGATGGAAAGCCAAGTGGCAAAGTAAAAACAGTTCCATCACACATTTTCCATTGAAAATATTCTTATGCTGTACTTAGTTAATTTTTAAAGACTATCTTTTAATTTTCCCACTCTTTCTACCTGAGAAAATTTCTGTGTCATGCATGCTGTGTATGAAAAATCTGATATTGGATACCAATGCTACAAATGACTCTGCAAATATAGTGGAAAGTGTGTGCTCAACTGACTCTGAGAGGGGAAGAAAAGAAAAACGGTCATATACAGGGTTGTGGGGTTTTTTTTGGTTTTGTTTTTTTTTTTTTTTTTTTTTGGTTTTTTTTTTTTTTTGTTTTTGTTTGTTTTTTTTTTTTTTTTTTTTTTTGTTTTGTTTTTTTTTTTGTTTTTTTTTTTGTGTTTTTTTTTTTTTTGTTTTTGTTTTTTTTTTTTGTACTGCTGTAAAGAGTTTTAGAAAGTCAGACTGCAAAGATTTTAGAAATTCAGAAGGCAACTGGCTGAGTTTCAGAGGTTGGAATGCCACCAAGCCACAGGAGTTTCCCCTTAATACATTTCTTGCCCTTTTTTACAGCAAGGGGCCATACAATGGAAGACATTATAGGGAACAATAAAATATTACTTTAGCCACAGACAGATATGTACATTTTAGTGGGATAATTTCCTCAAATTAGAAAATAATACCTTTCTCACTAAACCAAGAGAAAATATGGTTGTATGTATTGATCTTTATATTTTTTTTATTTCTGCAAAATTAAAGTGAATTAATTATGCCTAAAAGTTAGGAGGATTTTAGGTTTTTATTAAAATCTCTGCACCTAAGCATGCATTTCAAATCACTGTATTACTGATCTGTGGTTTTAGTACTTATTCAATGTGTAACATGTATTTTAAGTAAGGCTAACATTTCCTAGAGCAATTTGTATATAATATAAAGAAAAATAAAAGCAGACTCTATATTGAAGAATATGGGAAATTATTCTGTCATAAAATGGGATGAAGAGACTTAATACTAGAACACTAGTACAGTGGTTATGCAAAGAATGAATTGCTCATCATAAAGATTAAATCTTCATTGTGCTGTGGCAAGTGGCAATGAACTGGCAATCCATCTGTTCTTGCTTTCTTCAAAAATTAGAATTTATTACTGCAGAAAATGATAGCTGCTAATTTTCCAACCAACCACCTGCAAAGAACAAGTAGTTGCACAGATAAGATGTGCTCCCACCACTTCCGTATACTGCACCTTCAGCTATCTTCATTCCCTCTATTTGAATGAGAGCGTATTTCAACTGTAGGGCAATTATATGGTTCTGTGCCTTGTACAACCTGTTAAAAACAGTAATTTTCTGTCATAAAATTAATTCTGTGCTCAATTTACAGAAAAGGAAGAACATGTCTCTCTTCAAAATCTAAAAGCACTAGGGGCTTGTTTGAATATGTTTACTATTTATATTTTGCTTTGCTTGATTATTGCTTCTAAAATAGACTTGACAGTTGATATGTCAATGCCATTATGTATTGACAGAGCAACAGAATGCCATTTCTTTTCTATAGGCTTATTTGCACAAAACAGCTTCCTTTATTCTAAATGGGCATAATTCCTTCCATCTGAATGGAGCCATGAATAGTAATTGTACTCTGTAAAACAGGAATTTAATAGTGATAATGCAGTCCTTTGCTGTTTTAAAATTTAGTTAGTAGTTATGTCTTCTCTTTCCCCAAGATATTCTGTTGTGATGTGTAAATGTTTGGCCAACTCACTTTGCTATATGAAAAGATCCAAGACCATCTTTTTCTGTGATACAGCACTCATGTATAGTAGCTTTTTTGTCTGTGTTGAAACCGTGGGCCTTGCCTTTGGAAAGAACAGTGTCATCCAAGACATGTTGTTTGAAACTGAAGGAACTTGTGATAGTTTTATTTATATATCATTAAAACTTCACATTAATATATCCTTTTTGAAATACTTTAAAACAGAATTGAAGTATTTTTTTTTTATTTTTCATTTTAGTCTAACCTGTAGTGCAGAACACGTGTTTTGCTCTTCTGGTTTGACACTTAGTGATAGACTTGGATTTATGGATGAATCCTTGAGAAGGCCATCAAAAGTTAGCCACCAACAGATTTTATATATGAAAATGCTTAGGTAAGATGCCTGTATCTGAATTGAACAGTGAGGAGGAGCTCTGACCTTCTGACAAAATACTATGAAAGCTATAAAAGTTTCTTGGAAGGTTTAAGAAACAGTGGGAATCATGATTATACTGTTGGTTTGTTTCGTTTTGTCTTGTTTTGTTTTTCCTCTAGCCTCCCTATGTTTTTATACCAAGACAAAAGCTTCTAATAAGTTCATTGTTAAACTCTTGCATTCTTTGCACTGACTATTGCTTTCTCCCTAGAGATGCTTAAGTGTTCGGCTATTCAGAAGACTGGATCATAAGGGAGAATTCCAGACAAGGACAATTCTGTTCAGAAATGGTTGAAAACTGAGGATAGATCCTGAATATTACTCTATCCTAGCAGGTTTTGGAGCATGCAGTATCCTAATTGGTTTCACACAGCAAACTAGAGACCTTTTGTATGAAACTAAGCAATGTTTCCTATGCTTTTAGTCTAGCTAACTATTCTTTCTAATTCTATGTTAGAAAAATGGGGCTGTGAATAATTATCTGGGGAAGCATGACAGTTGTTTACCCAAGAATATTTATGAAGTTCAGACACTCTATCAGAAGTACTTTGGGATGAGCACAGATGGTAAATGCATTACTCAAGAGTGATGAATCCCCAGGTAATATATGAAGACCATTTTATATTCAGGGATGTCAATAAGGAGCCACCAGTTTCTTGAGGTGATCTTCTTAATTTTGTATGCAGGTTTTACGATTTATCTTCCAGGCTCTGAAGAGCAATTAAACTCACCTATGCTCATCAAAAGACTTAACGAGTATCATAAGTTTTGATGATAATGCTGTTCTTTTCTTCTTTAGGTAGCTTCATTCACTGACAGTGTTATAGACTTATAGTTATAGTACACTTATTAGACTTATTGTTATAGTACATAAATATAACTTTAGAATGGGATGGCTTTCTTGAAGGAGGCATTTTAATTTAAGTTCTGACTTCATTTTACATCCTACATGAGATGTCTCTTTTGCAGGCAGAATGTCAGGCAGGTATACCAGGAAAAATCTCTTCTGATTCCTGCAAGTACATAGTCTCAAGTACTATGATAATTACTTGAAAAGGAATGGCTTTTGTCTGATATTTTCTTTCTACCTAATATATCATTGGTAAAGCCCTCATAAACATATTAAAATTCACTATAAATACTATTTTCTAGAATAAAACTCTCTGGAAGTCTTATAGTAGGATATAATTTATACATATTTTCACAATAGTTGACTAAAACTCATCTGTTGGCTTTTATTTGTGGGCTTTAATATAAAAACAATGAGAATTATATTCGTATTGTTTGTAATATCAATACATTATGTGAAAAACTACTTAATTTCTTTCTCAGTGTTTACTGTGTATGTATAATGAACACAGTCTGGTCTCTCAGTGACTCCACATATTCCTAGCTTTTTTGATAGCTTTTTTCTTCTATGAATTTAGGATTAATTTCTATTATATCAATATAATTTCCATGTCAATCAATAAGTACATAACCATGAACGTAAATAATTCACATACCGTTTTAAAATGTACTAAATATGGTCCTGAAGTGCCCAAATTATCTTGAATGTTATAAAAATTCGACCTTGTTGGCAATGATGGTCACTAGATCACAAAAACCACCAAGCAGCACACAAACAATCCTGCAAGATTTGCTCAATGGAAAAAGTTTTATGCTTGGGGGTATAATGGGTTATTTGTTGCTTTTTGTATCACTATTGTAGTGTTCCTTTGGTATAAGTGAAGGAATACTTCAATTTAGCAGAAAAGAACATGTTGTGTATAGTACTTATATTTATTTCTCATATAGAGTAGTTTCTCATACTCATGCTTACTCTTCTTTTTCCTTGAGGTAATGTGTTGGTGTTGCAAAGCAAGAGTACATCAGTTCTGAAAATCTGCAATAACAACAAATAAACGTTTTTCAGTAAGCAGAAACCCTCAAGTTCATTATTCGTATGACATTGGTTTAACACAAACCATCATCATCTGTAAGACACAATATATTTGGAAATATTAATGTCTTGTCCACAGATCTCTGCTTCTTTGGTTCTTCCAATTAGCTGTGTCTCTCATACCTTTTTCAATGATGGGACAATTTCATGATTTCTGCTACAATAAATCTTATCCTGTATCTAATCTTCTCTCACACAGTTATAGGAGTATCAGTATCTGTTATCAAATACTGTAGACTGGGATATTTTGGGGGACACATTTATTAAATTTAGAGAAGTGTGGTCTATTAAGGTTCACTTTTATGTTCTTACTGATTGACCTTGAAATGTCACACTGGACAGTCCTGTTTAAGAGGTGTGTAGTATGAGCAGATAAATTCCTGAAAGTTTTTTTTTTTTCCTCTGTGTCCATTTGAATGGCCTGTAATAAATTAGCAGTGGTGTTTATGCCTCTTTATCTCCTGTGACCTTGATGGAGGTTAAAATAGACATGACCACTCATGTAATAATGGCTTCTTTTCTCCCATCTAGTGTCCTAGATGTAGTGAAATTCTTCCAGCACAGATGAATAAGAACTTAGTATAACAAGAGCAACTTGGAATTTTCTCCACTTTTTAACTATGTTTTTCCTTCTGCATGACAGGAATGTCTACGAATTCATTATATATATATAAACATAACTACTATTGAATGACTGCGGATGATATTTGTTTATACTTCTCATATCTGAAAAAAAAAAGTTTTACATTTCCAGAAGGAATACTGACATCAGTATTTGACAGAGTGCAGATTTCTGCCAAAATCTCTTCAGGGAATGATAAACCAGAGAAAATGTGAAAATGTTATTTTATGGAATTTCTAGAAATGCAGAGGGCAAAATCTGAATATTACTGACCTTTTTAGAAGAGATATTCCCATCTTAGCTACCAGAGCAACTTTCTATTTGATATGTTCAATATTTTTAGGTGATCAACTTGAAAATAGCTATCAAGTACCTTATGATACTGAATGTGTATGATTATCCCCAAAACACTGTTATTTTAAAGTGATTAATATTTCACCTCAGGAACCTGAACTAGATACCTTTTACCCTCTGAGAAGTTTTAGGAAGTATGTTTGTTAATATGTTTCACTTAATGTGAAACACAAAAGCCCACTGGAGATTTGCTTCACACTGTATATAGTGAATGTTGAGACTCGTGACCCTATGGTTGTAGTCAGCTGTTGATTGAGTATGGGTGCAGGAGTTGACACCTGATCTGATACACATTTGCATCTCCAAGGAATTTGTTTAGTGTGTATGTCAGAGAAAGATGAAACTGTGTCCTCAATGAGTTTGGGTTTTTTTGATTTTTTAAAATTTTATTTTGAGTAAAGGAAAGGTTAAATCACTCCAAACCTGACACAGAATACTAAAGGAAGTTAACAGTAAAAGGTGATGTATCCACACAGTAAGTACTGTTGATGATGAATGAGACTTGAGATATAGGGTATTCTGGTAGAACAGTTTATGACAAACAGTGTCAGGAAAGCCTTCTACAACAAGACAAGTAAATGCAGGCTTAGAGACTTAATGTTGAATGTAGAATAAATCTGTTATGCATACCCTGTTGGTTTTGGTTTGGTTTTTTTTTTTTTAATCCATGATTTACATAAACATGTGCCAGTTTTCTCTTTTGGATACCATAAACAAAACCTTGAGCTTTAATATAGTTTGAGTGATTTCATTATAACAGAAAACACTGAACAGTGTCTAGTTCTCTATAAACCAGTTCTCAGGGCAATTGCTTCATTTTAATGACTGCCTTACTCTTCAGCACCTTGTCAGGACTATCCTAAGAGTGTCCCCAGGAGATGATTTATAAGCCAATTTGAAAGTTAGTATTCCAGAAGCTAGGCATGGTGAAAATGCCTCTCACTAACCAGAGCTCATGGAGTACCTTGTAGAAAGGTAATGGAGTACTTTGTTCTGCACTGCTACAGATAGTTCATGACACTTTTCCCTCCCTGCAAGAACAGCAAATTTTCTGTAACAATACATTGTCACTAGGCTTGGAGTCTTTGCCAAAATAAAATAAACTTGTTTTAAACTGTTTTTATATAAACTGTATATACAAGTGAACATGTAAAACTAATGCAGTATTTTAAGGTGAAAAAATCTGGCAAATACATACATGCCCTCTTCCCTACAGAATCACATTCCTTTTGTACCATGCTGACTTTGAAGTTATAGTATAAATATAATTGTATTTTCTTGTCCATGAGATTAATTTCACCTGACTCATACTATATTGTGGCTTATTCCAAGTGCAAATCTGAAGTGAATACTGAGTAAAACATCAGTTTCTATTTCATGTACATGTTCCATTTGTTTTAAAGTATATGCTTAGGTGAAAATAAAATCAAGTGTTTTGTCTACTTTAGTTGCAAGCTTAACATTTTAAAAACCTTTCATTCTAATTTGTTGCAAACACCTTGTATACAAATGGAGAGAAACAGATATAGAATGTAAACTATGTAAACTATTTTAACATTGTTTATACCTATTGAAATATTGGTGTTAAATTTCAAACGTAGTTCAGTATATTTGTAATCACACCAAACCAAAACCCCACTATTATATCAAGATGCTGGTAACAATTTCTTAAAATAAGTGGGTCACGAAGAAGAGTTAAAATGGGTGTTTTTTCAATGCAGCATGGTGACCTACTTCTATTTTTAAAATACTTATTTTTTGTGTGTATTATTATAGTACACATACATAAATCCACTGTAATGTATCCTGTCACAGCTGTGTTTGGTAAGCAAAGGCTTACCTACTCCATAATAATGTTAATAGGCTTAGCTAACTTTTTGTGGTTTATTTCATGAATTATAGAATTCTTAAAGCAGATAGCACAAAGATTTACCATATCTACATTAAGGATCAGTCATGAGACCTGAATCTGTTCAGTTTAGTGATAAATAGTTCGAGAATGACTATCAACATTTATTACTAAGCATAAGCCAATTCAAATCACATGAGGATTCAGCCTTAATCACTCTGGTGTTCATATTCTTTTTATTATTGGTAGTTTTGCAGTGCTGACTAATTTCTTCCAGCTAATTTATACTGCTGTTTTAACCTGTATTCAGTTGTGGCTCAACTACTTTTGATAACCAACTCTATCTGAACTCTCTTACTTGAAAACCTGTTTGGGTAGCTGAGCTCAGCTTTGTTTCATACTGGTAACAAATCATATTTGGAAACTAGACTATTATATGTTATGATGTGATTGCTATGAAAAAAAAATTGCTAGACAGTATTTTTTTTAACGATGTGCTGAAGATATTTTAACCTGAATCTCAATAATACATTTTGCTTTTAAGAAGATCGTAAGTGGAAAGGTGATTTCTGCCTAATACTTAATACATGACTCTTGTTACATGACATTAAAGATACGCTGTAGGTCTGTCTTTCTTGAGTGGAACTCATACTGGAGCTTGGTCAGAATTTGAGTATATTTTGTAGCAAAGTGGAGTTCACCCCCTTCTTTATGTTCTTCCTCTAAGAATCTAGAAGCTGCCATTGCTCAGATGCTTTAGGAAATGTATGTCACAGTCACAAAGAGGATGAGATGTTTGCCAAATTCATAAGTTCATTTCTCCTAATGAGAGGTGTATTGAAAGTACAGTCATGGGATGATAGCAAAAACCTTGAGAGCACAAATGCAAGATAATAGAGGCAACAACAACAGTACAAACATGAGCCACAAATGATATATTATTGGTCATTTATAGAGAGCAAACTCAAGATGTGCTTCTAGAGATGTGTAGAGATGTGCTTCTCAAAATGTGTTTCTAGAGAACAACAACAACAAAAATATGTAAAATACTGTATTTTTTGGTGGAAGCACAGGGAAAGTATAAGATATAAAATATCTTATGATATTTTTATATCATATTCATAAACATATTCATCATTTAATATTTTAAATCTTATAAGATATAAAATATCTGATAAGATATATAATAAGATATAAAAAGCAGTTACATTGTCTCCAAGCATGGGAAAAAAAGAAGGGAGAATAATTTCTTCCTTGCCACTCAATTAATGGTAATGTATGTTATCAGGGTTTCTGCTTTGTAGATCAGGTCATTCCTCCCTTTTGCTGGAAAAAGAGCACTGCATTTGCTCTTCACCCTGTGTCCCTGGTGCAGCTCAGTTATCAGATGTAAAGATTTATCCTTAAAATCTGTTTAAGTAAATCAAAAATAAAAAGAATACTACATGTCTGTTCTGTGCTGTGGCCTTCACACACAAGGTGAATCATGCCACATCATTGGGAAGCAAACTTGGATGCAATGCTGCCCAATAGACAGGTTGGGAGTCCGTGAAGTAAGACAGTGATCATTGGTTCAGGTCATCTTGGAGTTTGAGTTGCAAGCCAAGAGGGCAGGGCTGGGTAATTGCACACTGGTTTTATTAGGGTTGCTGAAAGTTTTTGCTTGCTGTGGGTAAGAATGGGATAAGTAAATTCAAAGAGCGGTTGATGTTGAAAAGGATACCTGGAGATTGTCTAACCTAACCCTCCTCTTTCAAGCAGGGTCAGCTATGACAGGTTGATGAGGACTTAGTTCAGCTGGGTTTTGAGTATCTGCAAAGGCAACTCACTGTGCTAAAGCTTAGGATTTATGTTTAAGCCCTAAAAAATAAAAATAAAAAATCTAAGCCCTAAATTACAATCTTGATGGAAATTGAGAAATGATAATTTCCAATGGAGAGTCCAGCAGAGGGCTACAAGGATGATGAAAGGACTGGAACACATGCCTTAAGAGGAAAGGCTGAGACACCTGGGGCTCTTTAGTCTAGACAAGACTGAGAAGGGATTTGATAAATGTTTATAAATATATGAGGGCTGAGTGTCAAGAGGAAAGGGACAGCCTCTTCTCACTCATGCCC
>JANHGN010017052.1:0-33526 GCA_024605025.1 Megaceryle maxima
TTTACCATGAGGGTGGTGGAGCACTGGAACAGGTTGCCCAGGGAGGTAGTTGAAGCCCCATCCCTGGAGACATTCAAAGTGAGTCTTGACAAGGCTCTGAGCAACCTGCTCTGGTTGAAGATGGCCCTGTTGTCAGCAGGGGGGTTGGACTGGATGACCTCTAAAGGTCCCTTCCAACCCAGACATTTCTACGATTCTATATTTTTTCAATGAAGTGTAGCAAATACTTTTCAGAAATTAGAAGAACATGGGATGATTCCTATAAGTAAATCTGTATCTGAGATATGTATAAACTACCAGAAGTGCAAAAATGAAAGTTAAACAAGAACCACCAACTCTCCAAAAAATTACTACTTTTCAGGAGAGCCAGACCTACAGCCACTTCTATTCACCTGACCCTTCCACTCATAATACATTGGCAACACCTTGATGATGTGACATTATGTCCCTGCCTTCTCATCTGGTGGTTGGAACTTGCTGCTTCTTGCTGGTACTCACTTGCATCCTATGATCACAAGGTTGCCATATAAAAGATCTGACTGGCTCTCAGCATTATTGAAATTATTTTGTACTGTAAAACAGTGCAGCTGCATTGACTTGCACCTGCTGAGGCTCAATGCTCCAGAATCTTTATGGAGCAATTACTGGGAATATATTAATAGCAGGTGATTAGGTCTTGTGGAAGGAAAGGGTTTGTAATACTAATAATATCGGGTCATGGCTGTAAATATAAAGAAATCAATGACAAATCTTTCTGATACCCCCTGTCCTCAAATCCCAGCTATCTGTGATGATATCTGAAAATTGGAAAAATTGTTTTGGTCATATAGTTCTTTTGAAAAATTTAAATATTCCAACAAGTAGGAAAAAAAAATCTCTTGTGGAGACATTAAAGGTCTTTGACCCCTAGCTGATATATCTCAATGCAGTTTGAAGGGGTTTTATGGTTTTTTTTTTAACTCTTAGAACTAATTTTTTTAAAAATAAAATTTAAGTATATTTTGAAATGGAAACATTGGTTTCAAACTATTTGGTTGCTTTCAACATATTTAGTTCAGAAAGTATTTTTCTTCAAAATAATTTCTGGTAGTAGCATTAACTTGCTATGCAATTTGGTTTGCCACAGTTTGTCTTTCATGTAACATTTGTTGTGCACAAACATCCTCTCTGCTCATTTCTTCTGTCTCCAAGGTCTCTGTCAATGTCTGCAGATGTCCCTCCTCTTTGTCTCTCGTGCATTTCCCATTCTCAGATCCTCTTTTGCCAAGAAACCACATAAAACTTTAAAGCATTTGTTTCTTGAGGTTTGCTTTTTGACTTCCAGCTTCCTTGTATCTTCTATCCTTCCTAAAGAACTGAGCACAGCATAACACTCTGTGGCCAGATCCTTTCCCTAGGACATCTTTTGGACCTTTCTCTCCACCATGCTTCTCTTCCAGCACATTTCCTTTCACATTCCTTGTCCAGATTTTTCCTCAAAGATCTTTGCCTCTCCTCTAAGTCTCTATCTACAGCCACGAACCTTGCAGCCTCCCCCTCCCTCAGGACACCTCACTGTCACTTGGTTTATCTCATGTTTGGAGACCTGTCTTGCTGTTTCCATGACATACTTTCACCTGCTCTTATTGAAGCATTTTATGGATCAGTGATTTCATACGTTGAAGGCAAGTGTGGAGAGATGTGCAATAACGTGTGCTCACGGGGATCGCATGAATGACTGCTCTCCAGCCTCACTGAACACAAGCTGGATCCAGTTTGGAAGCTGTATAGACACATTAGCATGGGGCTGTGTCCAAGTTAATAATCCCTAATAAGGTAATATGGATCCATGTCTTTTGGACCAAGGCAGGCTTACGCTGTGTTGAGCTTGGATCCATCCATACCAACCTATATGAAAATATAATTTTTTTTTTTTTTCTTGAATTTGCCTCAAAAATTCCTCATATCTCTTGGCTGTGCTATTGGGAGCTTTCCTGATGGGTTCTGCTACAACAAGCAATCTGCTGTGTGCAGGAGTACAGTTGTTGCCTCTTTCTTGGATAAGAGTGAGAAAAAAAAATGATGGTTGCACAACAGCTCATCTCTGACGTTGGCGAGCATTGCAAATGAGCTCGTGGGCTGGAGCCCTGAGTGCAGGACGTCGCTAGCTGGTCGAAAGAATTGGCAGGTATAGGAGTGATACAGAGGTGCAGCTGAAATTTAATTTCCTCCAGAACCGTTCTCCACAAGCTGTGCAAACTTTCTTTAGCTAAATAAATACACGTAAAGACAAAGATTTCCCATTTTCCTAGAAATACTCATGGTAACAACTGCCTGTGCTTTCACTCCTGGAGCCTTAACAAACAGTCTGCACATTTGCATTTTCTCTAATAGTCTCAGCAGTAAACTTCCTTCCAAAAAGAGGGGAAAAAAGGAAATCTTGTGTTCCCTGAATGCAGAAAGAAATTACACATTCTGTCTCTGTCTCTCGTACATACAGATACACAATTTAGTACTTTACATCTTCAAAGCACTGCTCAAATAGGGACTAAATTGTGTTTGTAAACTCTCGCTTTGGGAGACAAGTTCAAATGGGGCTTAAGTCCCAAATGAAATGTTGATGGTCTCAGTCAAGCTCCTAGTGGACATTTGCCACAAAAGCACAGCATTGTTTGCTTGTATTGATAACAATTAGTACTATTGCTCTATGTTACAGCACAGCCGCGATCAAAGACATATTGTACGATGCATTGGGCGTGCAAAGAATAAAAGACTGGCCCTGCCTCAAAATGTGAACAGAAGAAAAACTAAAAAAAAATCAAAAAAAAATCAAAGAAATGATTTGTTCTTCTTTCTGTTTTGCAGAGAAGGAACCAGGGGCGGCAGTCCACAAATGCAGTGAAGCTAATGCTTGCTACTGTCCTGGTTTTTTACCTATTTTGCTAAATCCAAGGTAAAATTATGAAATGATGTGACCATGGTCACGGGGGGAGTCTATGTCAAAGCCAGGAACAGAACCTAGCTCTGACGAGCCCATAGAAATTGTGTTAACTGGAAGGTTACCCTTCCTCTCCAAATGGAGTTTAATGAATATAACACACTTCAATAGGTGTATTCATAAGAAGTTACCCATTATGGATGTAATGCATGAGTTTTTCTCTCTTGGAAATAGGTTACTCTTACTGGCCATTTCCTGGTCAGGTTTTGATGAGTCCCTTTCAGGCACAGTTCCCATTGAAATAGGTTTGCCTGAATGAGGACTTAAGGAACAACTGAATAAAGACCTCTATAATTGCTCTATAATGATTAAATGGTTCCCATGAGCAAGGCAGTTCAGAAAGACGTGCTTTCACTTAGCAACATTCACGCTGCCAAAATGAAATAGCCACATCTACTGCAGGCAGAACTTAATTCATTGTTGTTGCTGCTGTTTATTATGGCAGACTAGAGACTGGACAGGATCAGGCCAGGAGAGTGGTACAGATGTTAGTGATGCAGTTTAAAGGTAATGTTTCTTCAGAAGGATTGAGCTGGAGACAAGATGGATATATAGAATTTATTTTGAGGTGATTTTGCAAACTGTTCCTACAGGAGCGACCAGTTCTTCAGGTCCTATAAGGTTAGCCAAAAAAACTCCCACATTTTACCTCACCAATCTCTAAGGGTGTTTTTCCATTCTTATTTTTAAAATCAACATATTGTAGCTTAAGAGGAAGGACAAGAATTGTACTGGTAATGAAAAGGGAGGAGCAGAACAGTCAATAGTGAGTTGATCAAAACCCCATTTCAGCAAGTCTCGTCCTTTGGACCTGTGGATGCTGGATCTGGTCCTAGGAGCACTATGGGAGGAGAGTGGAAGGCGGGAGCTGATGGGTGATGGACTGCTACAAAGCAGCAAGGGGAGGCTACAGGAACTAAGCAATATTCTTGGGGTATCAGAGAGTATCCTCTTGTGTGTGCACCTTCCCTGGGACTTTTGATGTTGTTTATTGAAAGGCTGGAGTTTTCCCCAGCTGATTTTGAAATGCCCAGCCCTGCTTTGGGCACACAGACCACAGGTCAATGTCACCCAGTGAATGCTTGCACCCCAAATATAGAAATGGCAATGCTCAAAGTTGAACCATCTTTGTAGATTTCCCTCGAAACTGGCTGCTAAACAATGGAGTTGCATCTCTTGAAAATGAGGAGCTCACACAAATAAGCTTTGCATTGTCAGCTGTAAAGAGAGAAGAGCGTTTTGTTCCTCAGGGCCATATTCTAATCTCAGATGCACAGTGTCATTACCATATAGCTTAAAGAAGCAGATATTTCTGAGATGATAGTTGTGTGCAAAGCTCTCAAGGAAACCAGTATCCTTCAGGACTTTTTGCATGCACTCAGACATACACAGCAATGACATGTGCCCCTGACAGAGCATCTTTAGTTAAGGGGTAAAAGAGAGGATGGAAAAGCCAAAGAGAAATGTAGGCGAAGAGTAGAATATGTCAGAATTGGAGCTGGAAGCTTATGAGCAACCTTTCACTTCTGAGAGGGACATGTGCCTGCAGTGTGGGAGGCTGTCTGTCTCATGATAATGTAATAAGACATCACTGGAACATGAGACTAGAAAGTGTGTTGAGTCTTAATGGTGGTACTGAGATGGTAAGGGAGGCTAATACATTTTTGAGAGTCTGTGGGTGTTGTGTATTTGGTTTGGGTTGTTTTGTTGTTGTTATTGGTAGTCTTAGCTTTCAACGTGAACAGATCATTTGGGCCTTTTGAACCAGAACTAATTGGTGTCAATGGCTAACTGGTGTCTGATCTCAGCCTAGCTACTGGGAAACAGCTGACAGCATCACAAAACCACCCTGGCAGCAGGTGGTGGCAAGCAATCGCAGAAAGATGGGGCCAGAAGGAATCTCATGAGATCATATAATCAATGAACAGGTGTCCCTTCTGCCCCCACAGGCTGAATTCCAAGGTCTTCCCATGTAAAGAGTCCCAACAGGCATGTTTCACGCCTTTGTGATTTCGGAGGGTGGGGCTTTCAAGAGTGGTAGGTGGCAATATCTCCCTATGATGCCATGCTGCAAGATGGGACTGGGCTAGGCAGGGTTGGTGTGCAGTGGTGCTTGGCATTCTGGTCAGCACTTCTTGCTAACTTTTCTCCAGAAACCACTGAGTGGGACTGCCAAACAGCCCTTGTGCTGGCACAGGTCATCTGGCCAGCAGCTCTGGGATGCTGTCTTCCAGGGGAGCTGCACTCTATCTGGGTGAGAGCCAAATGGCTGCCTTTGGAAGCTGGAACATCTACTTCTAACAGCTAGACTTAAAATAATTAATGGGTATCCAGATTAACTGAGGATGTTTGTGAACATGTAGGGTTTCTTGCCTAGGAAAACATTTGCAAAATATTGTATAGGTCTATATAAAGATTGCGAGATATCTCCCAAAACAGGATGGGTAAAGCTTAAACCAGGGTGCAACACCCTAAGTCTTCTGTGCCTTGGTGGTCAGGTGTGGCTTTGGGCGTCTAAGAGCTGCTTGCCTTCGTTTCACACTGCATCTTGGGTTGCAGGGGTGGTGTTTGAGATGGAAAGGACCCAGTGACTACTTTACAGGTTGGCACCTGATTTAAAGAGGTGCAGAGTCCTTGTGCAGCAGCAAAATGCTCTCCCTGTCATATGTTAACTCATAGCAATTTTCCCTTGGATTTTGGTAATCACCCTTGGGTGGACAGAAACCAAACGCACATCTAGCACAGTGATGGCAGCTCCAGGTTTGTATCTGAAAGGAAGTTTGCATTTCTTGGGTCACCACAGTGGGGGAAAAACCCTTCATTCCACATTGCATGGCTGTAATAGAACACTGTCATCCCAATGGCATGTTAAAGGCTCCCTATTTTAGGGTATTTCCTTTGCATGATTTCCTTACCCCCAACATTAGTTCCCATGACCGTGTGTTGGGCTTTAGCCAGCTTCTTTGTCTTTCATCTAGGAGCTTTTCTTTTACAGGCATTGGGACAGCTGGGGGAGAGAAGACAATTCTGGCTGTGATAGGGGAGTGTCACAGTTTGGCAGGCACCAGAGTAAAATAACTTCTCTGAGCCTCACTCCTGGAGTAAAAAGAAAAAACCTGGTAATAAAAAGAAGACACAAGTTTGTCTTGTGCATCCTCGAAGAGACATAACAGATGCTTCTTATGACCCTCCGGGATCTGTCTGAAAGGAAGAACCAAAGCCAACTTCATGACTCTGTTTATCTCCGCCAGGCCTGTGAGATGAATTCCATCATTCCAGTGTCAGAAACTGCTGTCATGTCTAGGAGATGAATACGGATAGTAGCTCCAAAGCTAGGAGCTACTCACCCCAACAGAATAATTCCTGTGCCAGCCAACGATCCAGTGCAGCATACCTGGCCTTTGGGAGGGGGGTGTGGTTGCAGATTTAGCTCCTGATACCACTCAAACTTTTTGCCTGCCCGCAAGGTTGAACTAGCATAATCCTCAGTAAAATGGTTCACACGTTGGTGGCTTCTCAAACACTGGATGAACAACTGCGTGGCTTGAAGAAACCTCTCTAATAATGTCTTAGGGAGATATTGACCTCCACATCCAACAGTGACCTTCTGTTGAGCTATTCTCCAGCCAAAACTGGTGCACTTCTGACCTTCAGATCCTTTCCCATCCTTTCTGAACAAGTTTGTGGAATATAAGGAAAAAACCCAACAATGACAGACTGGATATTTATAGAAGTTAGGGTTTTGCTCTTCACTAAGCATTCAAGCAGCTCTTCAAAGTCTTAACTCTGCTTTTCTATGGCTAAGTGAAGCCATGACAATGAATTTACAACAGTTATACTCTGCCAGGCCCTGGCCTGACCCAGTGGCATGCTTTGAAAAGTGTAGCTTGAAGCCTACCAAGTGCATGCCTTGCTGGAGGTGGGCTGGTCCTCAGCATCGAGACTCCAAGGCAAAGATTGCTCATGAAGGGGCTCAAATAACAGGAAAACAATGACCAAAAACTGCCTGTTTATTGCAGCTTCTCTGGAAACACAAGAGGCAGGTTTGGGGAGCAAGGACAAAATGAAAGTTGCAGAACAGCGAGTCATTTCAAGCACATGAGAATATATTTCAAGCAAAAGAGAAGAAAAAAATAAAAAGAAAAGAAGACAGTGAAATTTCTGAAACAGCACTTGAGTGCATTTTTTTTTCTGCTGCTGGTTGATGTATCACCTTTCTTAATTATGTTTTTTTTTTCTTTACACTGAAAATATACATTATTTTCCAACCCTTCTTCAGTGAAGTAAATCTAAAATGAAAACAAACCACACATTTGGCCAACCCTGCCTTAAAATTGCACAAGAACATTTCCAGTGACAAATACTTTCAAGGCAAACAAACTGAAGAGAAATTAAAAAATCTCTGTGGGGCATAAATATGTAATTACACTCACACAGGGAGCATTTTATCAGGTAAACCATCCTACTTTGTTAATTGAAATGCTGCAGCACAAGGTTTTTGACAAAGGGGCTGGAACATGCATGGATATTTCTCACTGCTGCTGTTCCATTTCTCTCTCTCTCTCTCTCCTTTCCCTGTGTGCTCCAGTGATGGTGTAGTGATCACTCCTGCTTTCTTTGTTCAAATATTCTCATTTCTACTACCTCCACTTAATTCTGCCAGGGAAAGTTTTCTTTTCACTGGAGGCATAGCCTTGGAGGGGGGTGGGGTGGTGGTGTTGATCTGAAACTACCCAAACCCCAGAAACCAAGCCTCTTTCTCAAATTAAATTCTCAAGAAACAATAAAACCTTGAGAATTAAAAAAGAAATCAGAAAGAATAAAAAGAACTGCAGGACATAGGTGCAGCTGTGTTGACCTAATCCCATCAAAACGATCTTGTGAGGGTAAAGATGAGTTATGGGAGTCAATGGGAGCAAGGCTGAAGTTTGGGACTGAAAAGATTTGAGGTCCAGATACCAAGCCTTTGTTACAGAAGCATTTGTCAGTATTTAGTGGCCATGGGCAACACTCAGTGAAATATTTACGGCATGATCACTTCCAAGAAGCATGGCTGCTGGCAGGACATGTAATTGTCTAAATGCAAGAGGCAATGCCAGCTGTGGTTTTGCTCATCCATCTGCGATGGCTCTGCCATGCCAGTTCTGTTGCCCTGAGAAGGAAGCAGGGCATATCCTCCTTGGGAAGGAGGGGTACAGAGTAGTCCCATACATAGAGCAGCTGCTGACACTTGCTTGGCAGTGGTGACTAACTGTGACGACAACTAGGCAGTGAGGAGATGTAGTGCTCAGCCTTCCTCTAGAGCAAAAATGGGATGCTGGCATCTTTTGTCCCTCCAGATGAATGGAGAATAATATGTTCTTCTTTTTCATGACCTCCTTGCCTAGTTCAGTCTTTCTCTTGCATTTTCTTTCCCTCTAATACGTGGTGCAGAAGGTGGTCCAGTTGCACAGCATTTAGGCATCACTCTGTTGGGAAACTCAGAAAGGATTCAGTGTTTTTCTTAATGAGTTTTATATGTTCCTTATTTCCTCTCTGACTCATGCCCATCTTTGTTTTTCTGTATATGTCCTTCTCTTTCACAGTCCTCTTTGTCATATCCCACAACTATCATCTTGACTCCATTTCCCATTCTTTTTCCAGGCTCTGCTGTTTGTTGTGAACAAAAGAAGATCAAAATGAGCAATAGAGGGGTTGATGTTTCTGAAGAAGGATGGCTTTACCATACTGTGCACGTCTCCAGGTAAATCATGTCAAAAGGACATAGACAGGTAACCCCCTGAAAATCACTCTAAAATGGCCAAAATAAGTGTGAGCAATCTCTTAGTCTGTCTCTGCTTCCTTCACCTGGATTTACAATATGATAATAACAGTGTATTCTCTCACAGGAGTGATGTGCTTGATTAGTTCAGTTATTTAGAAACTAAGCCACTGTGGTTAAAGACCAAGAAGTTTGCAGGGTTCAGAAGACACAATTTCTCCTATTCATGTAACCTTGTCACACAACATAACCCTTCCCCATGATTTAAGTGTATTTGAAATTAAGACCTGTCAGGAAAAGGGCTGAAGAACAAGCCAAGATCTCTTTGTTTGACCAGACCTTTCTTCCACAACCGAGGTCAGTCATGACTAAACTACGAAACAAGTCAGCCTCACACATCCTATTCCCTGAATGGTTTTAACTGGGGAGCCAGTGGATGACACAGGTACATGCTGTGATTCTTTGCAAAGGAAATCAGGTTCAGGGAAGGAAGATTTGCACTCAGTTCACATGGCAAAATGAAGTCAGGGATGAAGCTGAAGCCTTTGTCTGAATCTCAAAGCTGGAAACATCCCTAGGTTGCCCAGCTTATATGTGGTGCAGTGTAGTCCTACTGAGATATAATGTTGGAAGTAGGAAGGAGCTCAAGCTGAGCTCTGCCTTTCTTACTCAAATATAATATTGCATGCTTTCAAAATCAGAGAGTGCTGTTGCATAGGTAGTGTAAGAGAAGAGAATGGAGGAGGGATTGTCACAGAGATGTGGAAACAAGGAGACAGTGTTGGCTGACATGGCTGACATCAGTTAGACCGATCTAGCAGTCTGACAGCTGTCAAGCCATTTGGAGTTACTGGAGCACAGAGGAGGGACTTGGGAAGGATAGTGAGATATGGGATGTCCATGAAGAGTGTTGTCAAAAGCATGAGAGGCATCTTGAAGAAAGCACATGTGGAAATGTAACAGGCTGGTGATAAGGCAGGAGTCAGGTCTGTCGAGGCAATATTGTTGATAACAACATAGATGGTAGGTTGTGTTAGAAGATTCTAGCAGGGATCTTGGAGATAAAAAGCAGTAGCTTGTCCCCAGTGGCCAGGAAATACTGAGGAACAGTATCCCTCAATGTCATGTTCATGCAGGTGAACTCTCTTCCGGCACTAGGGACTGGGGCAGGACAGCCTCTTCCTACACAATGCACAGAAAGGTGACTGAGTGGATGTGGGAGCAGTTACCTGAGCTGTGAGAAGGACCAGGACTTTGAACTCCTCTGTAAGCCCTTTCTGGAAAGGGTTACTGGCTGCTGGGCTGTGTTTTGAGTTTAGTCTCTCTTTTTCTTTGCTGCAGAAACTGTTCTGGTCTACACAAATATTTAAATATTCCTTCAGATCTGGCAAATTAGTACCTTCAACATGCAGGCAAGAGCTGTTTGCTCTTTGTTTCTGAATCCTGAATAATTTTACACAAGGAAGATCAGACTCCATACAGGACATGTGTGAAATCTGGGATGTTGTAACAAAACATTTTAACCATTATCATGTCCTTTCTTTTTTATTTTTGACTGAATAGAGCCTCTAGCATGAGAATCCCACAAGTGCTTTGCAGGACCTAGGTGGGCAGGTGAGTGCCCAGCAGCTGCAGTTCAGGTACTACAAAGACTTTTCTGGTGGAAGCTGGAACATCCAGAGAATTCCATTATCTTGAGATTTAAGCACCAACTTGGCAGGGCTTTTAATCTAGACATCCAAGACCACTTGTGGGTCTACATTTTGGTACACCAGATATTTTATCCTTGGCCTGTTTTGTTAGACAAATGCTTCTGGCAAATCACCATTGACCCTTCAATGTCCTTGGATGGTTTGTGTACCCCCTAAGTCACATTCACGGGTATTCTTGCTCATCTTTTTCTCTTCCCTTTCTTTGTCTTTTGAGCTGTATGGTGGATGTTTGCTCAATAAACAATGTTTGAAGTCAGTCGTCTCCAGGTATCTGTGTTGACTGAAACCACTGTACTGTGGCAGAGAGTGCAAACAGAGCAGCTTAGTCGATACTGTTATGGTTCACGTGAAGCCCTCAAACACGGCTGATGAGGATTTCCCTAGTGACAGATCAGCAAATGCTTGAAGGAGTTTGGCACTTTATGATTTTTCTATTTTATTACCATTATTTTCCTAAAACACAATACTAGCTTCCTTTGGTTTATTTAAAATACAATGAAGGCATCTTTGCATCAGTTTGGCTGGAAAGATGGTTATTCAGACATTCAACTCTAATTCTCCACCTGATATTTTCCCAGGAACATCTTTCTTGGATGTTTCAGTATCTTTTAGGAGATCTGCAAAACAGAGCAGCCCTTTAGACAGCCACAGCACCCAGTGCTGAACTATCAGGGGTGGGAATGTAATGTGGGAGGGAAGGCTTATGGAAGAGTGGTGATATGATACTGTGGTTTTATTTATCATTTAAAAGACACCTTGAGAAAATTGAAACACTAACTTCAGCCAGTGGTCTTGCCGTGACAACATCAGGAAGGTTGGCCAGAAATTTCCAAAGGTTTTGATTGATACCTTTTCCTTTCATTTTGGTAAAAATATTACTCTCTCACATTTCCTGCTTCAGCTTTTTGTTATTTCTAATGGATGAATCTGTATCTCTTTCAGTGTCTGTGTTTTCTTTATTATAATGTTAATTAATAAATGCAGGCTGGTTTTGCTGAGAGCTGTAACACTTGCTCCTGCTGCTGAGTAGGGCATTCCATTAATCCAAACTATGATGCCAACTAAAAGTCCACTTGCCTGTGGTTCTTTAAAATCCCTCAGTGATTTTGTAAACCAGATGATGAGCCCAGGAAGGTGTTTGCCAAACTCAGATTTAGTCTGTGGTGCAGTTATTGCTGAATGAATTGTTGAAGCACCAGTAGGACCATATTATTTCCTGGTAAAACTGTCTTGTCCATCCTAAAGAATTACAGGAACACCTCAGAAAATTGAACACCTCCTGTAGGCACCCTGGTAGTAGCACATTCCAGTTTTATGCACTTGGTTTTTTTTGTCAACTAAAGGGCTTTTCTTAAAGTGGACTTTCTTAAACTACTTTTACATCTGTGACTCCTGAGATTATCATCATGTTTTCAAATGATTTCCCCATCTCCTAAATGCCTCTCAATCTCATATCTTCATCAAACTGAATTTGTATCTTCCTATATTTCTCCCTTTTTTGAAGAAATACCTTTCTATTTCCCTTTACATTCAAATAAACATTTGTTGCTTCATTTCACTTGGTCTCCTCTACCTGGGCAAAACCTGGAGCCTCTTCATGGAGCTGGTTAATGTGAAATGTCAGTGCAAAGAAGTGTCCTTGCTTGGCCATCTCCACAAGGACTTGCCTGCCTGAGCTCTGTGATGATGTGCTTTTAATTGGCTTTTCATTTGGGAAGATTATATAATATACTTAAATGAAAACCACAGAGGTGTTGTTAATATGTAGGTTAGAAACTGCAAACAAAATGATAAGTGGCTGAATTGCTTCTGAGCTCATACAGGCAAATTCACGTTTCCTTTCCCATGCACTTAATGTGAAAATACACCAGAAAGTCCATAATTAGGAAATTATAAGGATTTAAAACCTATATTGCAAAAATACATTTCTGCAGCTCTGGAGGTTGCAAACATGCTTTCCGTGTAGAGCTGCATGTTGCATTTATGCTGATTTAATCATTCATTAAACATTAGTAAGAGGCCAATTATGCTGTTCAAGAATAAGATGTTTTACGAGAAAATGACAAAAAGATACATGTAATCATTGAAATGCCAGTTTACAATCAGATAGGATGGGAAATAATCCCTTTAGCAAGCTTAAGCTTTTACATATTAATGGCAACATTGGGGAGAGTGGGAAGAGGGCTTTAACAGCCTTGCGGCCTTCCGGCCCTAATCAGAGAGTACTTGAGATGCTCTGGACAAAGATTTAATGCACTGGTTTATTCTGTGGCAGAGGTACCACTGGACATGCTCTTTAATTGCCCTACCTGTAGCTTAGCAAGTGTGTGTCTAGAGATAGGTATAGAAATATAGACAACACAGGGGCTAGAAATATTATTCTGACTCTTCAGAGAGGTGAGATGATCTGGGGAGGGAAGAAAGTTAACATCCACTGGGACGTTTCCATACTTATATTTCTGATGGCCCACGACAATCACTTTGTGGAAAAGGGAGGAGGATGGAGGGAGGACATGTCAATAAAATCACACCTGTGAAATCATGCTGCAGTAGAAGCAGAGAGGGACAGAAACCCATCTTCCCACCTCTCTTCCAATACAAGGGTTAGGGATACCATCCAAAACTCTTGGGTCACAGGTGCAAAATAGAAAGAAGCAGTTCTTTGCACACAGTGTTGTGAAGTGATGGAACTCCTTGCTGAAGGGTCTGGTGGATGCTCTAAGTTGGCATAAGTTCAAAAAGTAAGCAGATGAATTGGTGGAAAGAAAGTTGTTTGGGAACAATTAAGCAACTATTAAGCCTCTTGCTCTGGAGATGTCTCAGCTGCAAATTTTTGCACACTGGAAAAAGGTGCTATGAAAACATCAGGCTGGTTCAGAAACCTCCCCTTAGGTCTTTGCTTTTTATGGCTATTGGAGGCAGGATGAAGAGTTAAATGGACCTTTCAGCTGGTTGTTCTTATGTTTTCATATATGTGTGTATGTGTATATATATCAATAAAAGACATTTTTCTTTTTATTCTTCTTGTGACCTAGCACAGACTCCTGTGAAAACATAATTCAGCATTGCTTTGGTCATGTATGCCACGTACCAGAGACCTAAAAAAGACAACATTCAGTAAACCATGGACTGCATGCTAAAAGAACTGAGTCTACTTTGGTGTGTATGAGATCAGAAAACAGACAAAGCTACACAAGGCCAAAAAACTACATAGGTAAGGTAAAAAACAAGGCAATTGTTGATTTCCTCCAAAATGACTCATCTTTGAAGCTGGCTGGGTACTTTGTGGCTAAAAATCTCACAGTTCCTCCGGGATCTGAGCTCTTCTGTCTTTTTCACTGAGCACATTTGGACTGAAGGCTGAGTAGGGTTGGGCAAAGAAAGTCCATCATGATCTGTTGAGCAAACACTCAATCCTTACGAAAAATCAAGGACAGGAAACCCAAAGCTATGGGGACTTGTTGGCAATGAAGAAAATGGATGTGAGACCAAGAAGTCCTAGGACAAGAACAGAAAAAACAGGTAATACCCAGATGAGCAGAAGATGGGTTCCAGAAAAACTTCAGCAAAGCATCACCAGCTTCTCAGGACCATGCCAAGCATTGGTGTTCTCTGACTGCTTTACTGACTCGTACATCTGGCTGCCCAAACATACAGCCGCCTTCTCCCAAAACCAGTTGGTCAGCTGTCCCCGTTGCCATGCCGGCCTCTGGGCAACGGACCCGAGTGATGCTGTTGAGAGGGAGAAAAATGTATTCCAGCGATAATATTGAAGGGTTACAGCTGCCAAACACACTGTGTCTGTGGAAACACCTGTTGAGTAGCTGTTGCAGTGGGAAGAGCAAGATGAAGAAAGACAGCTGTAAAAGTGCCAGCAGCAGTAGGAAGCTCTACCAAGACTGCTTTGTGCCAGTTAGAGATGTGCCAAATTATTTGGCTGCCTTTCAAATATCTGGGTGTCCACTACATTTGCCAGCTCGTGCTCCCAGGGAATACTTCAGCATTAACACCACTACTGCCATGCTCCCGCTGCTCTTCCACTTTAATTGCTGCCTTTTACATTTCTGTATTTCTTTTATTTCTCTCTCCTTCTAGTGCAAAGGAAAGCCCAGTGTTGCAGTGCGGAGTCCAAAACAAGGGCTGGGATCTGCAGCTGGTAGGAAGACAAAGCATCACCGTAAAGGTTTTTGGCAATTGGCTTGTGAGATCTGCTGGGTTATTATTTTGTGTCTCTCCTGTTGTCGTTGTTGTCTTTTTTTCCAGAGAATAATAATTTTATCTTTTACAAACAGTTAGCTAACCTACATGCTTCTCCTGCCTGTCCATCTAGAAATGCTTGGAACTGCAGAGCTCAGCTGTGGGAAGTTTACAATGGGAATGGAGTTGAAATTTGAAAGTTTAGGTGAGCTAGACAGGTGGTGAGGTGGAAATACAATGGCAGAATGCTATAGAGAAATGTTTCCAGTCCTTTGTTCCTATTCTGGAGGACTTATGTGCCATCCTGATGATACTCAATGAGGAATGAGAGAGCTCACAGCTGGAAGAGGACTTTCTTGTTTCAAAGATAATCTTTCATTAATTAAAAGTGCTCTGTATACAAACAAGGAATGGAGAGAAGATAGAGTTGTAGAGTAGTAAGAATCTGGTTTAGATAATGTTCCTCCTAAAGTCCGCAAAGGATGCAGATTCCTGTCCTGGACCATACCTTCTCAGTTCTTCCTGACTTTCCTTTAAGTCTGCATCCCCAAAGCCCTGTTAAAAGGCCAGTGTAAATCCATCACTTGTGTCCACAATAAGACCTAGGGCTATGCCCAAAGTTAAACTTGTCTTTTGAAAGCTAAAATGAGAAACTAAATCTCAAGGAATTAAACTGTTGATAAAATAATTCCTGTAACTCTCTCAGCTTCTCACTGTGCCCCAGTGAATAGCAGACAGGCCAAGGGAAACCTGAGTGCAGGGCACTGCTGTGCCTGTACCACTGCAGCACTTTCGTTGCTTTTCTGTTTGACACAATTGTCTGTTATCATGATTTTTTTTTTAAATTTCCAAATCCTAAGAATGATCAAAAACTCCTCTGGACCAAGGAGCTAATACTTTTCTCAGGGAGCTTTTTTTTTTTCTTTCTAGGAAGGTTTTTCTGTTAAGTGTTTGTGGGAAAAAATTTAATCTTCCTCTGTCTATTTATGCATATTTCCAAGATATCCTTATCCATGACAGCTGATTAGCCCTGGAGGTGGTATTTCTCTGTGAGGTATCATTGCTTTGCTCGTTGCAGACAGAGATGGAAAGATCTGAGCTCCCAACGAACAGAATTGTAGTGTCCTACCCATTTTGTCTGCATTCCCTCACCATGCAGTAAGCCTTCTGGGGCAGAGATTCACTCCTGCTGTTTATTTTTTAGCAAAATAGGATCCCGTTTGAGCTGGGGTCTCTGGGCTTGACTGTAATGCACATAACAATGTCTAAAACAAAAATCTTGCAAGTACCTTCCCTCACAACAGGACCCTTCTTGATAATAAAGCTCATTTATTAAAGAAACATAAATCTGTGCTTTTTGAATGAGAGAATTAAAATCACACCCTACATATTGGCAGAAGACCAACTATGTCCAGGACAATTTATTTTTCCCTTTTGAGCTAACTTTCCAAACATCCTTTGTTCTACCCTTTTTTTTTTCCCAAGCAAAAGTCAATCTGTTCCTCCTCTGGACTGTTTAGGCTGGGGTTAGTATCATTTATTCTGGTTTTACCTGCAGGTGCTGGTCAAAGAGACAGTGGTTATATATATCTCGATAGGGCTTGCAAGAGTCCTTGGTTAATCTTTGCTCCAAGACAATGGTGGTGTTTTACAGAAATTCCTGCTGCTCTGTCCCTGTCTCTGTGCTACCCGGTGAGGGAAGGACAGAGCTATTTACCCCTGAGCTTTCAAATGTCCAGTGGAACAAGAAAGATACAGGCTCCTAAAAACTCTCCAGATGGATCTCAAATAATGAGAAACATCTCTGACTGTTGCCTTGACCATGTCAAACTTCTCTTCAGACAACCAGAAAATTCACCTTTCCTATTAATCTCCCTGACTTTGATTCCAGATTCATGGGTTATGGTCTGTTCATTCTGAGAAAATGTTATCCAAGTAAATATTTAGAGAGAATAAGCCTTAATCACAACATAGTTATGCTTCATTAAAGAGGTTTTCCATTTGCTTCATTTGGAAAATAATGCAGATTGTACCAGAAGCAAACAAATTGGATAGATTTCCTATTCATGAAACCCTTTCTTTCTTCCACAGAAGGGAGGAATACATTTCCTTGACCTTACTAGTGTAGATGTGCTTGTTGAGCAGTGCCCAGCTCTTCTTATTGCTTGTGAGTAGACCCAGAATAACACTGACTGCTGTCGTCTTAATCCTTCCTTTAGGTACCACCCAAAAGTGGTGTTCATCTATGTTCCTTCTCTGGTCACAAAGACCATTCTGACAAACCTACTCTTAGGAGTGGTCCCAGCCTCAGTGTACTCCCTGGTCTCCTAGGAGCTACCTGAGTGTAGCTCAGGTTCTTTGTAGATCCCAAATCACCTTCAGATGGGAAACATCCAAGGAAGAGTCCCCTGCCTGACACCTCCCATGTCCCCAGGGCTTTGCCCCCATGGCACAACCACGGGCACTGAGAAAGCAGGTGGAGGGTTTGAGGCTAGTCTAAGCAGCTGGTCCTTTCATGGCTGGGCATGTGCTAAAGGGCAGATCTCAGGAGCACACATATGTAGAGTGTAGGCATGGTAAATATGGCCTCAAAGCCCCTCTACACAGCCATGTGGCTGTAGTACCCTAGTAACTGACCATTCAGTCGTCCTTACTGTATTTCTTTATCCTCACAACATCCTGGTAAGGTCAAAAAGTGCTTTTGTCTCCATGTTGCACAGACGAACCTGTGTGCAGTGGCTCACCCAAGAGCACACAAACCAGGCTGTGGCAGAATGAATCTGCCTTGTCTCTTGAAGCCTTGGGCAGCACAGAAATTGTGGCACTTTCCTTCTTTCTTGCACTAAGGAGGCTGGTTGCAGCTCCTTCTTCATTTGCTGTTACCCTCTGTCCATAAGCAGAGACCAGACTAACTGGGGGAGGTTGCAGGGAAGCTGGTGGTGGAGGGAGGCCAAACAGGGTGTCAGAGTCCATCCCCTTCTTCAGGGTATGGAAGAGCAGATGATTTTGCCTGCAGTGCTCATAAAAAAAAAAAAAAAATTGATTTCTTTCATCTCTTTCTTGAGCAAAGGCCAATGCTGAGCCTAGCAGATTATTCAATAAAATCCCATAAAAATATTAAACTTCTATATTGGAACCAAATTAAAATTGTATTTCATGATGTGAACAAAGGTACCCAAGTCGATTTCGTCTCTCTCTCCCTTTTTTTTTCAAATTTAATATCACACAGAAGAGAGAAACGAAATCTGTATTTAAAGGTCTGTGGAACATTGTGCATTTAGAGCGCACAGCAAGTCACTCCCTAAAGCACTCCATATGATATGTAAATCTTTTGATCTTTCACAAAATGCATGAGTTCCATAAAGAATAATGAGTACTAGCTTGGGAAGTACAATATTGACTGTCACTGTAGTGCACTTAGCCACAATTATTATTTGCATGGCTTTTGCAACGTAACTGGAGGGGAGAGTCCTGTGAATATTTTTAATGCATTCTAATAGCTACTAAAAGAGATTTTATTTTATAATAGATGCATTCTTTCTGTTGGGTCTACAAGCTTTTTTTTTTTTTTTTTTTCCAATTTATTCATTACATTTTTTACTCTTTGTAGGAAAGCATCTATGGGGAAAAGCAGAAGAGCATACAAGTCCTGAGGAAAGAAACAATTGACACCCTGCCCTGCCATTAGCTGCAATAAAACAGAGCAGCTGACAATAATATTCATGTATACTTTAAGCCAATGAGTAAAGTTTAACTTGAGAAACCATCTTAGGTATGATCTGCCTGAGGGAGCTTGCAGTGATAGCCTCCCCTTTGAGGTGTTTCTGAGAACTGGCCAGATACTCTGCAAGGTGTAAACACATGGAGATCCCATAGGGTCAGTTTGTTACTGGCTGCTGAGGTCAGTGGAGCCTTTGGGAGAAGATCAGCCATGGCAGTTTGCATGCTGAGCCTTTTCTGTCTTTCTTCCCAGCTCTCTGGGGATGCCTCAGCCCAGACCCCTCCTGGAAGTGGGGAGCTGAATGCTGTCTTGCAGAAGAGGAGGTTTCTCCCATCTTTCTCACTGACACCAGCATCCTGTTTGTTCACCCAGGGGATGAGAAGACCACAAGTTCATGATGCAGGAAAGTGAGGTAAGAATAAGAGCTATCATGAACACCACACTAAATAAAGTAAAATTAAAGAATTATTACACCTCTGCTTTCTAATTCCCTTTCTGAAGCTCTCACTATCTCTTTGAAAGCCCATTCCAAGTAGCTCAATGCATTTTTCATTTGCATTACAACAATGCACAGAAGCTACAGAGCAAGGTTAGATCTGGTTGAGGTGTGAAGCAGACGGTCACTGCTTCCAGGAACACAAATCAGAACAAATGGGCATGGATACCTTTGTTGTTCTTGGGTTGGGTAGGAAAAGGCAGATTATTGAAGCTGAGAATTTCTTGTAATGCAGAAATGATTGAGTGGTCCAAAGAGGTGGTCAAAGAAGTCAAGTGCTGTTTTACTGTTGACTTCTCAGGGAGCAGTATACCCATACACACGACAGGTCATGTGTGTGATCAGATACTGACCCCCTGACACCTCTTTGATGCGCAGTTCACCCTGTCAGCAGGACAGATTTACAGCTGAAGAAACAACATATACACAACAGTTAAACCTGAAGATGAGTCTGCGTACCTGGTGACCACTTGGTTCAGAGAACAGTCCTTTCTTAAATCAGGCAACAATGATTCTTAATAGTTTGCATTGACCTGCTTTCAAGGTGCAGTCTATGAGAAGAAAATGATGTTTTGTTTTTCCGTGTCTCAATTTCTCCAATTGTAAAATAAGCACAGTGCAACTTTCTTTCTTTATAAAAGCACTTTGAGAGCCAGGGAAGAAGATGTTGTAATTAATGGTATGGCTGAACAGTGACAGAGCACTGCAATAGAAAATTGGTCCTGATCTGAAGCAGGCTTCAGGAGACCAAGGTGGTAAAAGACACTTTCTGAGCTCACTGCAGAATCAGAGCCCTTTTTCATCCAAACCAGGTTCTGTGAATTTTTTTTCAACTTCTTCTAGCTTCATCTCAACCTAGAAAGGACATGGGACTTGAAAAATTATTTCTGTCCATGGCAAAGAAGCACCAAATCCCTTTGTTTGACTACTTGGTTTAAATTCTGAGACATCACTGGGACATGCTGTTCCCATTTTTAACTTGCTCTTATCCTTGAAGATTTGACTCCAGCTCAGCACCGATCATTCACTTGGTCTTTAAAGGACAGATGAGGCTAGTGTGGAGTATGATGTAGATCTGGTGATGTGAGCTCATTCTTTCTGTTTTACTTGCTGGTGCTGAACTGCTCTACCTTTTCTGGCATAATTTTTAGTTTCCCACCTTAGAAACATTGCTCCATGGACAAGCTCATCCTTAATGGTGAGAAAAAGACAAGTAAGTTTGGGTTGTAGGAGCATATGTGCAGTTACAAGATATCTGGAAAATAAGAACCAGATTGTTGATTTTAAAGCTTTCTTTTTAGGCCTGGAGCATCAGGATCATAAAAAAAAAAAAAAAAAAAAAAAAAAAAAAAAAAAAAAAAGAATCCTCTTTGAAAAAATTTTTAAAAAAAAAGCTGCACAAGTTCCAAAAAAACTACTGACCTTTTTTACCTGGTAAGGGTTTTGGTAATTTTCCATAACATATTGCCATTTATTATGCTCTGGAAAGGCACTATAGTGATTTCAAGAGGAGAAAACCAAGAAAGATTATTCATTTCACATCCTCATGCAATTCTTTTGTAGGTGGCTTTCAACAAAGGGTGATATTGGATTACATTCATTTTGGTTCTTAATAAACTAGTAAATCTCCCATTGTTCTATGTTGTCCAATTATAAAAGCAATGAATATGAGACTAAGCACTTCAAGATAACCATAGCTTTAAAGATAGACAAAAAGCTTTATAGATTAGGATCAGAATAAAACTGCCATTTTTGTAGCGTTTTGATGAATAATATTTTGTGAATTAAAGCGTTCTCTCTTAGGAGTGTCAATAAATTACTCTTTAAGTAGGAACCACTACAGATCTCAGGAAGAGTTTCCAAGTATCTAGGCCCCCAAAAAGGAAAGGAAGTAAATCCTTCCTAGAAGTCATTTCCTTACTGTCTGAAGAGGTGATTATGAAGGGTATTTCTTGAGCTCTGTTTGCCTGTAGGAAAATCTTTTGGGATTTTCTTGAACCATTGCTGTTGCCTTCCCATTTAGGCTATGGTGCCTTTTCAAAGGTGCTTCTTAGCTACATTATGTTTCAAGAATTGAATCCTCAGTACTTTGTAAAGGCTTAACTGCTAATAAAAAATAGTATTTTGAAGTCAGGATGTGCTTATTTTGCGTGGTCCTAAACAAGGCTTTCCAAAGTCATCCAAGAACTGCTTCTGAGAGGTCTCTGGAGGTAATGAAGAAGAAAAACATTGGCAACTGGCTTAAATGCATTGGGCAGGGGCAGGACTGGTGTAGCAAAAATTATAAACATTGAAGGTTGTGAAAAAAAGACTTGCAAACCACAGCTGTAAATACCTCAAACCAGAGTGCTCTGTGGGCTTGTGAAATGAGATCATTGCCTTACCCAACTCAGTAAGAATTCACAAGACATTTACAAAACCATCTATTAATCTATTAATTGCCAACAGATTCTTTGTCAGCAAATCCCTGATGGAAAGTAGAGCCCTCCACCCCTTTAATCCTCATAATCCTACCTTGCATGCAACTTTCCAAAATTGTGATGTGGAATGGCTTAATACTGTAAATTTGTCTGTTGACAGAGAAGGAGCAAAGACATAGGGCTCTCTCCAGTGGTGACACAGGATAAATGTCCCATCCAGTTCCTCATCTTAGTTGTAGGTTAAAGCACAATATAAAGGGAACGTGCACCACACATGTCGGTTTGGTAGAGAGGAAAATACATAATGAAGAGATATAGAAAGATGCATGTGGAGAGATATGGGGTATGTCTAGATAACTGACCCCAAGCATTAAGCCTTTGTCTCATCTATGTGAAGGTCCAGCACCCATCTCTTCTCTTGGCTTGGGCTAAGATGAATTTTTGCATCAGGAAACTGCTATAGCCCCAAAGAAAGTCTGAATCCTTTGAATGCAACCTGGGAGGGTCACTATGCTTGGCAAGTCTGGTAGCAGCATTAGTGGTACAGCTCAAGGAGAAATGAAGGTATCCTGGTTTGAGTGAGAACAGAACTAGTCAAGTGCAGCAGGAGGAGTGGAGAAAGAACAAAGAAATCTGTAACTGACTGTGGTCAATTAATCATAAATACCACTGCCATCGTCTGTCCGTCCATCTGTCCCCACCATCCTCCTGTCTCTCTGCTATGAAGCAAGCAGAGGCTGGAGGAGGGACTGTGGGAGATGAAAGGCTCTGGAGACTCCAGTGAGGGTAGAAGAGAAGATCATAGAATCATAGAGTTGTTTTGGTTGGAAAAGGTCTTTAAGTTCATATAGTTCAACCATTAACCTAACACTGCCAATCCCAGCACTAAACCATGTCCCTCAGCACTTCATCTGCATGTCTTTTAAATAGCTCCAGGAATGGGGACTCCACCACATCCCTAAGAAGCCTGGGCCAGGTTCACAACCCTTTCTCATGTCCAGTCTAAACCACCTCTGGTGCAACTTGAGGTAATTTCCTCTTGTCCTATCACTTGTTCCTTGGGAGAAGAGGCTGACCCCACCTGGCTCCAACCTCCTGTCAGGGAGTTGTTGAGAGCCAGATGGTCTCCCCTGAGTCTCCTTTTCTCCAGGCTGAACAACCCCAAGTCCCTCAGCCACTCCTCACCAGACTTGTGCTCTAGACCCTTCCCCAGCTTTGTTGCCCTTCTATGGACACACTCCACCCCTCCATGTCCTTGTGGGAGTGAGGGGCCCAAAACTCAACCCAGGATTTGAGGGGTGACCTCACCAGTGTCGAATACAGGAGGATGATCCCTGCCCCAGTACTACTGGCCCCACTAGTGCTGATACAAGCCAGGATGCTGTTGAGCTTCTTGGCCACCTGGGCACACTGCTGGCTCATGTTCAGGTGGACGACAACCCCATGTTTCCCTGCAGTCAATCCTCTCCTCACATCTTTACCCTCTCACGGCTTCCCAGGATTTCAAGCATCTTCATCTCTTCCTGGATGGCTCTTCCATTCGAGAGTGAGCTGCTGGATAAAAATAATTCTTTCACTCGGGATTGTGTCACATCATGGGACCATGCCTGAAACTGCAATCACACTTTTTGATCAGTTCTGCTGAAACAACCCGTTGTCTTTTATAATAACATTTCCATTGGGAATATTCAGATGCTGAGGCTAAGAAGAACCATTTCATAGCATACAGACAACTACACACGCAGTGACTTTGCATTTTTATGTTTTTGATTTTCCAGTGGGTGTATTTGCTTGAGTTTTTTTCAGATCACATCCATCTGCTTCGTCGTTCTTACAAAAGCTAGTTTACATGCAATAATTGCCGTTAAAAATGTGGAGAGAAAGCTCACTGCACAAATGCATTGTTTTTCTCCTTTTAAAAGCACACAGAAGCTACAAAACTACATGAAGCTGATTGATGGATGGGTTTGTTTAATTATTACTTTCAGAAACATGTTCTCTATCTTGCCCATAGCAGGTGCAGGCTGTGACGTGGCATTTGCTTTGGTAATTACGCATTTTTTTTGTAAATAGCAGAACATGTCAGGATGAAAGATCGCACTGCCCTCAGGTTGTGAGAAATTATTCAGCTTTCTCTTTACCAAATTTCAAATGATACATTTAAATGATAGGGTCACTGATTCCTGTTGCACCTCTCCCCCACACCCCCCACTCTTACTCCTAAGATACGAAACTGAGAAAGAAGGAGTGGGACTGGAGGATGAATATGTGGAAGGGACAGTAAGTGATGGATGTTGCTGTTGCAGTGAGTTGCCGCAGGAAGTGAGTGAATGACAGAGGTGATTTGGGTACCCTTGTGCTGCATTATAGCATTAAAGAACACTGGGAGGTAGGAAGTAAAGTAGTCTTTTGGTCAGACTAGAGCTTTCCCAGGTGAGGCACTGAAGCTAACCTTCCAGCCATGTACCTACAGCCCAACTTGCTCCAGCATCCTCCATCCTGTGCTTCATCCTTGCACTTCTGTGTTTGAAGGAGTCTGTACTCAGAGTTTGGGCCATTCTCCAGCATCCCCATCCCATGTTTCTTTCCCTAAACAAAGGGTAAAAAACAAGTCCTGTGCAGGCAGCCAACAAAGAATGCCAAGGCAAACACCCCTCAGTCACCAGGAGATCCTTCCTTAGAGAAACAATCTCCAAAGAGCCTTTCTCATCCTCTGCCCGTAAACTCTTCCCTAAACATCTTCTCCCCTGAGTCCAAGAACACAGCTGTGGGTCTGAATGAATAGCTGACCCTTTTCACATCAATTTAAGGTAACAGGAGATCAACAGCTAAAGCCTATTCCTGTAACCTGCCAGAGCAGAACCACAAACAGCTCTTTTGCAGCAGTGTTGAGCTTGCCTACCTCCCAATGGCTTGAACAATGGGAGGATGTATAAAATCTCCAGGCAGTATTTCCAAATGCAGTTACCTAAAATCAGGGCCAACATTTTTAAAGCCAGCTAACAATCTTGTGGACTTCTTTTGGCTACTCAGTGTGATCCCTTTGAAGGTGCTCAGCTGGGTTTCCCAGGACCACTAGCCACCCTGTGTAGCTCCTAGGTCCAAAGCCACATCTAGATGTGGTATCCTAGCATCTCCATTCTCAACTCATGCTGCTGCGAGCTGCCCAAAATTTTATCAGATGTGCTGATGTTCTTGCACTTAGCACTGAAATCAGTAGGAATTGATGGTGTTTGGCACCTACTGAAGGCACAATCTTGCTTACTGGTGGCAGTGTGTAAATAACAGGTTCTGAAATAGGCACCCTTTGGAAATGTTGGCTTCTCTGCTCTCTATCAGGTGTGCAATGAAATGAGAATAAACCTGACAATGAAAATGTGTGTTGAGTTTATATAAGAGCTTTGCTGAACAATACAACATTTCAATGGGAGGCGCAGAGTGTGCATATGAATGAAAATCAGTTGATTGTTACCATGTGTCTATCAAAATGAAAATAAGGTCATTCACAAATCTTAACATTTTATGGAGGGGAGGAATATTTTTTTAATTAGGATTAAAAATATTATCTACTTAAAATGTGCCCATGCATATAGTTCTGGCATAGCCTATGGCAACACCTATAATTTTAAAATAAAAATGTTTTTTTCCAAGAAGGAAGTAATTTTGAATGATAACTAATTTAGATAGTGCTAATTATATTGGTTGGAACTTGCAAGGGAGTCAGTGGATAAAAAGTTGATTAGAGCAAAGTTATAAAACAACAATAAAAAGCTCTAATTCTGCTCTTTAAGATGTTCTGAACATTTTAATGTTTGCTCCTGACAGCTCTCTTAGTTGGGCTGGAAAGTGAGTGTTTTCATACACCTGTTGGGAATTAATTGAGAGGAAAAAGTAGGCCTTTTTGGTCAGTTTAAGAGCAGTGGGTGTATTCTACAGCCTGAACTACAACTTAAGATGATGTAATAAGATATAGAGCAATGTAACTTACCTGATCCTTTGGTTGTCTATGCTTTGAACCAGTGGTCAGTGTTACAGTGGCTGAGACAAGCAAGGAGTAGCTGATAGGATTTATGAACATTTCTAATTGCCTGGGGTAGCTCACTGTAGGTTCTTCCAAGTACATTAGATGTCTTATGATGTGATATAAAACCAGCTGGACTCCCCATTTATGTAATTTCTTCTGGAAGTGCTTTCCAAGCTTGCATCCCATAAACCCATAATGTCTACTTTCAGCTGTTCCATCTTTGAATTTACATCTGAAGTGAACCCTGCTGGTTCCTAGGCAGGAATGGACAGATCCATTCATAGCTTTGTGGCCATGAAAAGCACAGGCTTGACAGACAAAGGCAACGGGCACAAACTAGAACACGGGAAGTTCCATCTGAACATGAGGAAAAACTTCTTTCCTGTGAGGGTGACAGAGCCCTGGCTGCCCAGAGAGGTTGTGGAGTCTCCTTCTCTGGAGACTTTCAAAACCCACTTGGATGTTATCCTGTGCAACCTGCTCTAGGCAAACCTGCTTTAGCAGGGAGGTTAGACTAGGTGATCTCCAGAGGTCCATTCCAACCCCTACCAATCTGTGATTCTGTGAAATTCTGCCTTTTTCTATCCTCAAGTTTTTCTGCTGGAAAAATTAGTTTAACTGATCCTATCAGGAAGTGAATAAAGCACAGACCTCCTTGAGAGAATGAGAAGAAACAAATGAAGAACAAAGTGTAGTTCATTCTAGTTGAATACTAATTCCATTGATTACCTCACTTTCTCAAGCCATGTATTCCCTACCCTCCTGGCTGAATAATCTACACAAGAAGATGATCAGGTTAGTGATTTTTCCTGAGAAATTGAAATGGTCTAACTGAGCTACAACAAGAAGCAGCTGATGCTTTTATCCTAACTACTGGATCTTGTTTGTAAGGGTTGTGATTTCCCCCAGCTGTATGTGATACCTCTTTCCGCTATGCCATTGCTTGTGCTGAGAAGTTTCTCCTATGGGAGCTATGCTTTTGTTCCTCTCTTTGCTCAAGTTTTGTTATTTCTTGGAAACAGAAACAACCCAAAGCCTGAAATTGCCTCATTTTGTTCATAAATGTGGACTGTTCTGGTAGCAGAGAAGTGGCCCTAGATCTCTTCTGCTGCAACACAGTGGAGCATCCCAGGACAGAGCATTGCTGTGAGGAGAGACAAAGAGAAGGCAGCGTCAGAAGTAGAAGGCAATATAAAAGCTTTTCATGCTTTACTTGTGTGCCACTCTCCTCAACTGGCTGCATAAAGGTTAGATTTTTTGTATTTTGGACTGTTTTCCTACACTGATAATTATCACTGTGAGCAGTGAAGGCTGTGTGCACCTGAAGATTTGTGTGTAACACACAAATTCTGATGATGTATATATTTTAAATCCTGATTATGAAGTGATGAGGCAATTTCACCTTTCCAGTTCAAAGTCAGCCTGATTATTATTGGTGATTCTAGGGCTCATATTTTATTTTATTTTATTTTAGCACGTATTTTCTTAATATACAATCTATGGCATCCTATGAGCACTCAAGCATTTTGAAATGATGAAAAGAAGGAATAGATGTGAAAAGAAAGGGGAAAACAAATAAGAAATAGAGATATTTAATATCAGCTAGGCTGTCTGTAAGCATAAGTCACCCTTAATAGAGCTGTAAGAATAATTAATTTTTCAGTTCAGTAGTCAAACTGAAAAACTGTGAGGGAGGAAGGAGAGGAGGTGAGTGGGATGGGAGAGAACAAGGAGAAATGTTTGGGTCAACCTTACGTAACAATTTCTCATTTTCTCTCACTGAAGCGAAGCAAACACATGTATTATCTGTTCCTTAGAAAAAAATGGCCCTAGCTGAGATTCTAAACAAAACTTTCCTTCTCGAAGCAACGTGTGAAGATCCTGCCTAGATGGTGGTGACACTGAACATCTTTATTTTTCTGAAATTTCTCCTTCACCTTTCCTTTCCTGGTCAAACCTACTCAATAAATTCCCTGTTAGTGTGTAAAGACCTTTATTAAACAGATAGTTTGTCAAAACCTGCAGCCCAGCTTCAATCTGGTTCTGCAGCATCATTTTCCAACATTACTCAAACTGTGGACCCTGTAAGATATTTTCTGCTGGAAGCAAGACCTTTGTTTTTAAATCTACCAACAAGTTTATTTTTCTTAATGAAATTTGCCAGGATGTTCTAAAATGATTCTCCAAGCCCCCAGGAGTACATTGCTCAGGGTAGGGGATCTGTTATGGATAAGGCCATGGATGACCTCAGAAAACCTGGTTTTTTTCATCATGCTTCTGCCATGAGTTGCAGTACAGGCTTTGTCTTATCTTCTTCTTCCTTCTTGTAGGAGCCACTTGTTTTCACTGTATTACATATAACAAACCAGATCCAAAATGCATACATATATATATATAGGTGCCTGGCTGATAAGTTCATAAGGGTAAATTTCCTTAAATCAGCAGAGATCCTAAAAACCAGACACTTTAAAAGCACACAAGCAAAGGAGTTTGCTATAAGAAAAATATCTTTGAAGGGGTATTATCCAATTAGTCCTGATAGCTCTGCTAATATGGCAGCAATTAAAATGCTGTTTGTGAAATAAATAGGAGAAGACCTAAATATTTTTTGGACTTACATATGAATAATGCTCTAATATCTGGTGGAATAATTATAATGAAGCTGTAAGTATTCTCTCATCAGTTGTTTACTGAAATAGCGGTCTATTTAATCAGTAGCAATGCATTCAAGGTGACTAAATATTAAATATGATTGGCAGCTTACTGCTTGGACTAAAACGATTAAGTAACATGAGAAAGAAAGTGACAGGTGACTTCAGTCCCCTCGAGGAAACATGCCCCAGCCAGGAAATGGGTTGAGACTTCTAATAATATTGGTAACAAATAAGTGCTGAAATGTTTGCTTGCAGCAGTCAGTCTGGAAAGGAATGCAAATCCTGTTATACATCTTTTTCATCTTGGTGAGGTTGCAGTGGCAGCACTCGCCAGCTCTGAGGTACCGTGCATTTTAACTACCCTGCAGAGACACACTCTTGAGATGTGTCAGATCACTGTGCCAGCAGAGCCACCTGAATCCTCAGTGCTGAAACAAATGCGACCATCCCTGTGCTGGTTGAGCCATCCTGGCCTGATGCACCATCAATTGTGTGGTCTCTCATGTTCTCCCTTTCTGGAGTCTTCCTTTGTTGTGTCTTCCACTGCTGTGGATCGAGTTAAACAGAGGGTGAGGGATGAACTGCAAAACGATTCCAGGAGCTTCTGAAGGTCAGCCTGGATTGGTATTTGCCCCAGGTTCTGACCTGGGGCTCCTGGTTGCAGTTCTGGAAAGGGAATGCAGCAAGCAAGGCATTTCCAGCACACTGTTTCACAGTGATTCTCTCTACTTCATACCCAGTGAAAGACTTTGCCACTTTGGGTAAGTCCATGTTTCTGTTTTAAGAGGGCTGAAGTTCCTAAATCCCTGCACTAATGTGAGCTTCCACTCCAGTGTGCACCATATCCTACTTGTGTGCCAAGTATATCTAATGCTAACTCAAAGCTCAGGTAAAGACAAACATCTGCGAGATGTCCACATAAGAATATGCAATAGTGTCAACCTTCCCCTGGGTCACACCCTGATAACCTCACGGGGAGAGTATTTTGCTCCCTGGCAGGTCCAAATCAAAGCACCACTATTCTTTACCAAGCGTGACAAATTCTTACCCTGCTGCTGGTGAGTTTCAAATTCAAACTAAGAACTTGAGGCACATAATAGTATAAGAAACTGGCTGGGATCAGGCAGGATATCCACTACTGGACAAAAATCTGAGTTCAGTTCTTCTGTTTTCCAAACCAACACTTTTTTTTTTTTTTTCCTGTCTGGTCCCTCCAGGTTCTCACAAGCGTGTCCCTCCTTTCTGGTTCTGTGGAATAAGTGTCAAACCTTAAATCTGCTGCATGGCTGTAGTCCCCACTGCTGCTGTTACCTGCTTCTCAGCCAAAGTAGTCCAGTAAAGAAGTTGGGGAGCTTGGGACAGCTACAAGGGCAGGAAGAGAGACTCATTTCTCAATCTGTGTCCCTAATGGGATCCTAAGTGTAGTATAGACATGAGTGTCAATGCCCTTTTACACAGAAAATAGAGAATAAATTCCAAACAGTACTGGAGACAGCTGACCCTTTTAGCACAATGCTTAAATATTCTAGTGCCGTGCCAAGGCAGCATGTGCAGAGTAAATATTTTAATCCCTAATTAATCACTTTGGTTAGATTGGTAAAACAGAAGTCTAATGAAAATAATTTGAAATTTCCTTCATGAATAATTGCATTGTTCAGGGGATTCTGGGAAGAGTCAACTGGCTGACCTTCCATTCTTGGGCTGCTCTATTGCTATGAGACTTAATTTGTGTCCTTCAACCCTTTTCAGTCACCGTCACGAGATTAGAAATACCTTTCATGCAGTTTAGCAGCAACTATGCAAAAGGACAGTGCAGTCAGCAGAGAGGTAAGAAATGAGCACATGCTTCCCTGTGGTGAAACACATACAGTATGGCACACAGGACAGGGGCAAAGCTTCTTTTCCACTTCGTGTCCCTTTATTATGTCCTGAACATGATGGATTGCATTGTTTATTGAAGTATTCATGGCCATTTTTAATTAGAGATGTGAGGTCTGCAGGTGCCAGGGCTTTGGGTATTTGCAGGATTGGAAAAGAATTTGCCTCTTGATACGTCCTGGTGACCAGCACCATGGTTGGTCTCGTGGCTCCAGAGGAATTTATTTCCTCCTGCAGGTCCTGTCTTTCTGGTGGCCCAGTGTTAGTCTCCAATCCTGTCTGGACAGGATGGGCTGGCTTGTAGGACCAGGCCTGAATGGTCCAGTAAGATAAGAATTACACCCTTCCTGCTCCTTTCAGCTTGCATTGATGTACAGACCAGCTGCAGTGGGCTGTGGAGGGATGATTTACATGCAGCAAGGTCTATGGTCCTTCCACAGACTCTCCCCTTGTTAAAGACCCCCACAATATACTGTCCTCTATCTCAGTATAACTTTTCTTCTGTGTGATGACTGCAACAAAGGATTGTGCAGCTCGGAGTGTTCATGAGACCAAATTATGTTGTGCAGGCAAGGATTTAAAACCACAGACTGATAGACCCTTGAGTATCCTTTCCAAGGGGGCTCTTTCCCCTGTTGTGGAACAAACATGTTGTTGGAAGATTAGTTTGCTGAAAAGCTGTGACCAACATGTCTAGTAAAGGTGGAGTTTTTGTGGAGAGGGCAATAGCATCAAGCCCTGCAAAGCTGCTGGGTTCTCTATGGTTTTTGTAGAGTTGATCCTTGTCTGGAATGGTGTGTTCAGCCTTTGAAGTGGCAACCAAAGCATGTGGGACTCGGGTGAGAATGCAGGTCAGGGCTTTACACTGCCTGCAGTGGTGTGGGAAGACAGGGAGTGAGAGGTGGGCCATGTTACATGGCTGCTCTGGGTGCTACTTATCCATAGCAGTTGGGTTGGGGATTTTGCAGTCATATGATCCCAACTCCAGCTCCAGAATCTGCATTGTGCTCCTCAGAGCCTGCCGTTAAGAGCACGAGTGGAGGAAAGCAAGACAGGGAGGAAAAGAAGTAGCACAAAGGCAAGGAGGATGGGCAAGAGCATAATTAATAGGGGCTGGACTTTAGGCTTAGGGGAGTGAGGAGGATGAGGAGAAGCAACTGTATTATATGTAGTTCAGAGAGGGAATGTAAATGTTCTGCAAGTAAGCAGTCATTAAATAGGTGGCAGGAGGATTGACAAAGGCAAGGTGGCTTGGATCCTGATTTGACGATTGCTGAGGAGTAGGGTTATCAGTATGGGTCAGAGCCTGGCTTTGGGAGAGAGAAAGGTGTGGCAGAAAATAATTTCTCGTGCCAGGAAAAAGGTCTGTCCTCTCCAGTGCCTCTAGAAAGCTGGAGATTCACGTGAGCATGACTCAGGGGCTGGTGAAAAACTCCACTAGAAAGTGTTTTCTATCTATGAAGGGAATGGTTTTCGAGACAAACAAACAAATTTAGAACGTTGGTTTTCTTTTAGAGGACAAATAATAATCACTGTTCTTCTGCTAGTGATTTTACCTGATGAAGCCAAACTATTTGCAACGATTATCACTTCATAGCATCTTGCAGTCTCCACTTTCATTTGTGGGTTTTTTTTTCTCCCACACTCACTAATTTACTTTTCTATTCGTCTGCACAGTTGTCGCTTATCAGCCATGAAAATTTACAGATATTAAATTAGCTACAGGAGGGCTCTGATATTGTTCCCTCAATGCTAGATAAACCTATTGAGAACTAAAGGAAAAATTATTAATGAAAACAGAATGAGAAGGCTATAAAGTTCAAACAAAGTGTGTTCCCTACCTCACAAGATCTGGATGCATGCAAAATTTCAGGAAAATTACTTATAAAATGGTATATCATGTTTTGCTTCTTCAGCCAAAAGCGCTGTAGAAATATTTTCATTAAGTGCAAAATATAGTGGTTGATAATGATAATTAATGTACTGAAACATTTAACAAGGACTTCATAAAGGATATGAAGTGTTTATTATTAAAAAAAAAGTGACCTTCACCACAGGACTTGAACTTGCTACTTTTTACAATATAAAGCAAAGCCTCTACCCTCTAGGCTAGAAAATGTCTTCTCCAGTTGAGATAATATCATAAAAGAATTTCATGAAAATGAACCTTAGATTTATGTGTTGAAAAAAAGGTGTAGGGAAGGAGAATAAATCTGTGAGTGTCTCCAGCAACAGGGTAAACATTCAGCAATTTGGGGTTTTAGGGTGATTATGTCTGGATGAAAATGGAGGATAAAGCTTTAAGATCTTACCTCTCTACTAGGAAGAGTCAGAAGTTCCTAAGTCTTTTGGACTTGATGGGGCAAATTGAGATTTTCCCCATAACACTCTAATTTCCTCCAAGAAATAAACAAGAAAGTAAAATAAATTGAAAAATTAAAAAGAGTCTTTCCTTTGAAGTTCTCTCCTATATTATTATTTTGACACAAAGGATGTCAGTGAGAAGAGATAAAGTTTGCTTTTCAGTCCAGATTTTCTTGTTCATGCCTTTATTCTATATTGAGGGAAACTGGCAAGAGCTGTTACTGAATTCAGCCAGAATACCTGAACCAAGATGATAATGAACTTAGGAGGCTGAAATCAGCTTCAGTGCCCCCAAACCCACCTTGCTTTATGATCTGAGGATGCGCAGACCTGCACCCATCCAGAAGACAGAACTGAGCACCTACAGCCCTACAGCACTCCATTACAACCCGGCATTAACATACATGGACCTTATTGACAACAGTGGCCTAAGAACAGGGAGAACCAAGTGCTGCCCTGAAAACCAGAGTAAATGCCATTGCTAAAACTGAAGAGGCTGGAACCTTGTCCAAAATATTGAACAGAGCACAGAGAGCACTGAAACCCATCTGAAATTCTGGGTGAAACCCAGGCAGTATTTTTGCAAATTAAAAACTGGCATGTCAGAGAAATACAATCAGAAACTACAAAGGCACGGGAAGCCTGATGGTCTGTGCAACCTGCTGACTCAAACCTGCTGCTCTGGGTTCCTAGCGAGCCATTTTAATTGAAAGTGAGAGTGTCTGTTGCAAAAGGTTGGGAAGTCCTGCTCTAATTGACTCTTTCTGGGGTTAACTGTTGCAAAGAACGAGTCCGATCCCAGCTCCGCCGTCAGCACCAGGAGTCAGTCCTCCCACAACATTAATTACTTTGGTTACATTTCTTAATCAGCGCCGCTTGGATCTATCGGCGAGATCCCTGGCACTGTGCCAGGCCCGCCACTCTGACTAGATAAAACACACCGCACGGGTAAGGGGAGGAGGGCAAGCTTTGCTTGTTATTTCTTCTCTCTTTGATGCTGAATTGGTTGGTTTTCTGACACAGACCTTTCTGCGTGGCTTCTTTCTTTAACAGAGCCGCAAGATTATTGTCATTGTGGCTTTTGTTTGGTTGCTTCTTTAATGGACCTTCCAGCCTTTCGGAGGGTTGTGATTTAAATGAACTGATTCCTGGGAGTGACTGTATCTGGGCATTTTTTCCACAAACAGCAGCAAACCACAGCTCTTGATGTAGCTGTAAATTAAGGCTAAGGTGAGGACAAATTTAACCTGGAATACTGCATCCAGCTCTGGAGCCCTCAGCACAGGAAGGACATGGACCTGATGGAGCGGGTCCAGAGGAGG
>JANHGN010017053.1:0-27529 GCA_024605025.1 Megaceryle maxima
AAATAACCTTAAAAGGATTGGATGGACAAGAAGATCCTTGTGATCCCTTCCAACCTGCTATTCTATGAGATCTGATACTGCTGGACATGGTTTAGTGGTGGACTTGGCAGTGTTATATTAATGGTTGAACTCAATGATCTCAAATACAAAATACAAATACATCTAAAAAAATAAAGATTCCATTTTCTAGGTACCACTTCCAGACACAAGATAGAATACAGTTTGAGATCACAGCATTTACATTAATCATTAGTTTTTTTATGTTGTCTTTTCTTTCTGTAATTTATTAAGAGTTCCTAAGTTTGCATTGCATATTAAGGTATCTTTACTTGAAGAAACCTCTTATTTTCTGGCCTTGTCTTGTTCCTGCCTCTGATGCCACAACTCTTAAGTCTGCATAAACTCTTGCTTTGTATTTCCAGCAACAATGTATATCTCTCAGAACATCAGAAAGCAAATTTCACCATCCTGAAAGATAGTGAAGCAGTGAAGACAATCTCATCTCACCAGAAGTTAGAGCTCAGGAATACAATTTTCCCTTGTTAATCCAATTAGTAAGCATCTCTTGATCCCCAGTAACTCTTATTAACTGCATTACACTTTGACTCAGATAACTACAGTGAGCAACAAGCACTATGACCCTTTTAAGAGCAGCTTTCTAAAGGTGCACAGGTTTATTCTGAAGATGAAACTGAAAATATGAATGCTTTAATCTGCTGGAGTATTTTCTGGTGATACTACCCAGGAACTTCAGTCAGGGATAAGAGACATCATGGGCTCAGCTTTGTATAAAATCTATAATGAAGTGCTATTATCCATTTCAGAGCCAAGAGAAAAAGGCAGCAAGAAGCCACAGAGACAGAGAGAAAAGAATTAATAGAGAACAAGAAAACAGTGGGATGATACTCATTAACATACCTGCATTTTAGAGTCATCCTGGAAAAGGTCACAGCTCCAATACCTCAATATAAAAATCTAGAAACATCCTGTGAAAATTAGCCTTTCAGTTTTCAATTTCTGACCTAAGCACAATTACTGCTGTTGCCTCATTAAAAGCAAAACTGCCTGTCTACAAGTGATCAAATAAATACTAAGTTAATGATTTCTGTGATGGTGTTTTTTTATAGGAAAGCATGTAGCTAACTAGAGTTCTGGATAACACTCTCATTTCATAGTAATCAACACTGAGATAATAATAAGGTTTCGTTGTTACTGTTATGAACATGCTTTATGTGATTTTTTTATTTCTAAAATGGGTAGGCAAAAGGACGTATTCATAATCTAAACAAACCAAAGGGTTGCAAAAGCATCTTCCACATTTATTGTTATGACATATCTCAGAGAATGAGGATATAGCTAGATTTCAAAATGCTGTTGTTGCCATTCCTGTTTAATGCCTCTCACCTGTGCAAAACACTCATTAGCCACAATAAAATTTCAAGTATGTTGCAAAGTGTATAGTTTATCAAAGTGAATGCAAAATATTAAATCTTCATTTAACCTATAGATCCTGGATACCTTGATACCTTGACCAAACATGTTAACATAAGTGAAATGACAACATAATTGCAAAATCTTAAATTATAATTAGAGAGAAATCATGCTTCACTGATGCCACGATTACACTGCTGTAACTGTTCCAGCACCATAGTTTGGATACCACATCATTCTTCTTTCATCAATGCATTGAATCTAAGGTTGGGCTGAATGCAGCATTATTAATTATACTTAGTTTAATAGAACAATTTTCCTAATACATACAAGTTTTTATTTATTTCTACCTTTCCAAATTGAAAAAGCAGTTTTGGAAGAAAATACAGAAAATTAAACTCTGGCCACTCAAACTTGAATGTTTTAACATGGTTCCAATGGGATCTTAACCCTAAAGGTAGAGTTTAGAGCAGGAAATTTGGTGGGAATAATCTCCTTTGAATATTATAAGTGCTCTGAGTCTAATTATATTTATTACTGCATACTCAATGCAGATAACTTCCATCAGCTCCCTGACATCACCAGGAATATCTCAGTCATACATGGGATCTGCCTTAAGGAGATCTATGCTTGGTAGTGAAAACATTTATGGTTGTATTGGTATAGTTGCACCTGAATTCATTACATCTGATGACATGTAGAGGTTATTATATCAGCTAGTTCTGTACCACACTGTCTCAATATTTTTTGGGGGTGGTCTGAGCTAGAATTACAAACTCAGAAATATTTTAGCGTTCTCAGAGTTATCTCAGAGATCTTTACCAAAGTGCTTTGTTACCCTATGAAGGTATACCTAACAATGACTCTTTAAATTATGATTAGTATAGTGGACTCACTCCGATTTTACTTATGCTGCTGTAGGTCAGTATTTCAATATCAACATCTGTTCAATTGTGTTACAGTCAGGACTGGGTCATAATGGTAAGTTCTCCTTTACTCACATCATTCAACGTAGGACTAACCTCAGCATCTCAATGGAGGAAAGATGATGCAAATTTTTATTGTTATTAGGTGAAAAGAAAGCTACTTAGAAAATCCTAAAGGTGTAGACACACAGTCATGGATTTAAATGGAAGGCTGTCAAACAAAAGAAAAGCCATAAGTTTGCTCTCTGTGTAAACAGAAATTACTTCAATAAAGGATTTTTGTAAAAATTAACCCTCTACCTTTTTTATAGTTCTTTTGCCTGGAAAGAAAATATAAATACCTTTTGGAGATTTTTTTTCCCCCCAAGATTTAAGGCAAGAAGCTACACCTTTTAATCTGATGCCACCCACTCAATGAGCAAAGAGATTCTTCACCTGACAAGAGCCTTACAAATTGTCTTTTCCTTCTCACTACTAAAGCATATTTCTTCACTGCTGCTTCAGAGCACTGGAGTCTCCTTCATGTACATACATACTATTACAAGTATTTAAAAATGAAGGTATATGATAGACAATGCTTCCAATTCTGAGATAATTTGCAATGGTGAAACCCCAGCTAAAGGTGGTTCTTGAGGTACATTCAATCCAGTTGAAATTGAATCATAGAAGCACTGAATCACTGAATCATAGAATCATTTAAGCTGGAAAAATCTATAAGATCATTGAGTCCAACAATTAACCTAGGAGTGCTAAGTCTGTCACTAAGTACCACATCTACATGTTTTAAATCCATAGATTTCAAAGAATTTGATTGTTTTCTGTAATTTATTTTTACAATTTCCCATACAATTTCCTGTAAAATATGAGCAACATTCTTTGCTCTTACTCAGGATATATAGAAAGTAGACACCAATGCTAGTCATAGGTGTCATATACATGCAAACAAGTATATATGAAGAGTTTAGATGATGTATTCATATACACATTCATATACATGCATAAAGTTTGTATTGTCTATCTCCAAATCTAAAGAACTGGTTTTCTTGTAGAGATTCAGATTGAAATGCAAATTGAACTGCACTTTACTTTTTGTAGTGCTTTGTTTTGTGCAGTTCTAAGCAGCTACTGGTCAGACAATAAAAGCCAGAGACCATTGCTGGACACTTTAGTGTTAAATGATTCCTGACCTGTGTGTTATATGGCCCAGCTAAGAATATTTATGGGCAGGGCTTTTTTTGTTGTCCTTTGTGAACTAATTTAGAAGGAAGAAAAAAATTTATGTTTATTATCAAGTTTCCTCTGGATACCAAAGTAAGAAACACTGTTTTTAACTAGATTATTAAGCAGTTGAGCATCTAACTTAGTTTTCTAAACTCTTTTAAGAGAAAGACTTCCTCTCTTTTCTCTGAATCCATGCTCATTACCCACATGGAGTAATTTCTGACTACAAGGCCGAGTGTCGTGAAGAGTCTGGTATTTCTACTGTTTAGAGCTACCTAACAGGCTGTCAATTTACCTATGACTTGGGTCTCCCTTGCACATCTAAACACGCACATGACTGAAAGACAAGGAGGACTAAGGTCTGCCAGAGTAATGTTTTTACAGCCTGGTGCTCAGGCTTATGTTAAGTACATTGCAGAGTGTCCTGACTTGGCATACGTGTTCAGGGGCTACTGGACAATTGTTGAGGAATCAGTTGAGTGCACAAGGCAAGCTTGGCTTAGCTACCTCTAGGGTGAAAGACTTATACAGAAAACCCTCTGTAGAACTCTATCCAGGCTTTTTAGAAATAGCTACTTTCAAAAAATGTACAATCAGGGAGCAAACTAGGAATCTTCTTTGTTCACCATCATGGCTGTATCTGTAGTTGTATGCTATTGCAAGATGGGACAAATCATGCCCCAGATGCCCTTGTCCAGCTCTTCTGAACATAGAGAAAACCCATTCAATGGTTTTAAAGAAAGTTTATTTGCAATGGCTAAAGCTCAGTGAGCTGTACCCCACCCGCTGTATTCACATGCATAGCAGCTGTTATGAAAATCTCTCTCCAGTCAAATCTACCTGTTTGTGTATCTCAGCTGTAATCAGTTCAGCTAGCAGCTGAGGAAGCAGTTCAGACTCCAGATCATTAACCTCCCAGCAGTACAGCCAGAGTGGAGATGCTGCAGAAAGTGCTTACTGCAAAGATTGCATTTCTGCTGTGAGTAGTCCCACAACTACTACTCCTCACATCTGTAACTTACACAAAACAAGTGTTACTCATTTCAGTAGTAATTAGTGATAAATAAAGATACATAACATTGCATCCTTACCCCTGTGGTCAGTTAGTTTTTCTCATTTTCTTCAGGTTCCAACCCATGGAATCTGTGGTTTGGGTACCAGTCCATTTTGTGATGCACAACACATGTCCCATTAGGGGAGCAACTGGCTGGAGAAAAGAAGCTGTTGGAGCATCTCACTATTTCCCATTTGAAATGCTGTTTGCTTTGCCCATTGTTAATCAGCAGAAAACTTTGCTGTGTTGAAGTGAAACTCATGGTAATGCAGTTGATCCCCAAACTCTTAGCACAAATAGCAAAAGGAACAAAGAACTGAGGCAGTCATCACATTTTAATTAAATTATTTAAAGTGTGCAATTTGTCATATCTAGGAGTAATTTTCATTACTTAATAAATTGCTTTGGTGTCATATTTGAATCCTATTTTCAGTACTATATTTCTTAAAAATCACTGAATTGATTAATATTAAAATGTAAGTATTCAAATCAAGCAATTATTTAAGCAGCTAATTACTTAATATGAACTTAGAAATAAGAGAAATGAATGTCAGCTAAACAGCATCAGAGTTTGACCCTGAATCCTTTGCACAGTCAATACTTTAGCTCCTTTCAGTGAAATAGTTCCTGGATGTTATTATGAATTTGTGTGTTTAAGGGATGAAATATATCTACTCCAACTGCTCACTTACACTGCATTCTGTATTTGAAAGAACATACAAACTGGTAGAAATAATTCGGGTCAATGGAAGAATTCCAGCTTTCCAAGTAGGAGTGTTCAAAAAGGCTTGAGAAAACTTTTTTTTGTTTTGTTTTTGTTTTTGTTTTTGTTTTGCATGTTTAAATTGAAAGAATTACATTTGCAGACAGTTGGTAATAGTTTCTGAGCTGTTGCAAGGAAAGGTACTCCAATATTCATATTTTGTAAAGATAAAAATTGCCATCACCTGTTCTGATATTCTTTATAGCAAAAGCCAAATGATACAGCACACATACTCTTGTTTTAAGCGCAGTAACTGACATTCCAGGTTATAATAAACATTGGCAGACATGAAACACCAATATGTCCATCTGAAAGAGTTAATTTCAGAGTAAATAAAGAAAGAAATGGAACCATAATTTCCAAATCTAACATGTCCAACATCTGACTCATGGTAATATTCTAAAGTTCTCTTCACACAAGTTGAGCAAATTGGATATACAGTAAAAGTGTCCTTAAGCAACTATGTAGGGGAAGAAATTGATTGCCCAATCTGAACTAAAAGTCAAACAAGTTAGTTCTGAAGTCCTCAGGGACACTTAATGATCACATGGGGGTTGGAGTTACTTGTTGGTAGCAAAGAAGATTTAGTGCCTTTTGGAGCTTTTGCTGCTTTTTCTTTTTATGCATAACATTTGTTTTATCTTTATTAAGCTTTGGATTTCATGGCATTAATCAGCTTCCACTTAACTAGTAATTAAGAGACAGAGCAGTTTAATATAATCTAAAAAGTCAGAGGTCTCTCCAATTCTCACCTTGCTTCATTTTTATAGCCAAAAACATCACTGACTCACTCTGAGACAAGATGAACACAAGTGTGAGTGAACGAGGCCGTGCAGTTGGCAATAACTGATAGCTCCTCTCCATCAGATTTTTCAGCTGTGGTCACCAATGCCAAGTTTATCACCATTCAAAAGGAAATGCTCTTAGCACAAAAAAAGGGGAGATTGACATAAACTGGAGGTTCTTATAGTTCCTCTGTGACATTTAGACCAACTCAACTCCTTAAGGCAGCCTTCTGTCATGATGTTCTTTGTCAGGGATTTTCCTTCTATGTCAATTCAATTGCCAGCAAGTCTACGGATGATACCAATCTGGGAGGGAAGCAAGTAGATAGACTGAATCAAGCTGTGGGGTGGCCTGGCGGCAACTGGGACTGCGGGCAGTGTCTGAGAGATTCAATACCAATAAACATCTGTCTAAATGCTCATGAAGAATTTGGTAATATATGAACATCTGATCATTTGTGGTACTATAGGGTGTGTTGGTGAAATGTAAGGAATGAGGGGACTAATAGGTTGCTATTGCTGCCTCAAAGAAATTCAGAATTAATGACATCACTGCTTTGTATCTCCTAGCTACTACAGTTCACCTCACATGAAAAAAACTACAAAAAAGCCCTGATGCCTTGCAATTACCTTTCCAGGTTTTATTATTCTGTTATCTTGGGAAATGTGTTGCCAGTCTAATCTTATGTTTGTCAAATCTTTCAATTCAAACTTAGCTCTTCTCACCTTCTGATAATATACTGTTGTTATTTTGACTTTCCTACAACCCTGTCTTTCTCTGTAGAATGAATTTCTAGACAAATTCATGTCTTCCTACATCCTAAATTCTCTGACAGAATCTGATATTTGCAGTCACCTGATAGGGAATTGGTTCATTCTCTGCAAGGCATGCAGTATATGTGGAGCTCCTTGCTGCCACAAGAAAAACAAGTCTTTTCCCTTCTGTGTTGGACCAGGACACAGGTAAACAAAACAAAACAAAACAAAACAAAACTTATTTTGTTTCTTTATGAGTTTTGGTAAATCTTGTAAATATATTTAGTTTTGGCTTTCTTTGTAAAAAGAGTATAAACACACGCCCTTACCTATATTTATGTATGTATACTTATAGATTAGTATATATAATTGAATAAATACATATACCATTGTATATTTGATTGAAATTTGCCTCAAAAATATTTCATAATATCTAAGTTAATATTGGTGTGGTGATCAGACAATTTTTATAACCTATGTGAATGATCAAAATTACTCTATATTTGCATGATGAGTCTGTGGACCAGGAATATAACTGTAGATGACAGTCATGATCTTAGAGAAAAGAAAAATTAGACCTATAAAAACCCTGACTCTCCTTAGCTAATATTTGGCGCAAGACAGCAAATTTGCTCCTCTGTCTACCTCACTAAGGAGAAAAACTTAAACAGTGGGGTTAATGCACCCCACTAGAGTTAAGTGACATCTTTGTGGGTTTTTTTCCCTTTCTTATTTGTAAAACTTCGGGGAAGAGGGGAACAATAGCATTAAGAACACTTAAATGAGTCTTATGTGGCTTCACTGTGTACAGTTCCCTACACTGATGGATACTCTTGTATGACCTCAGGGAGATGAGTCATAAGATTCACATTTTTAGAGACATTTCAGACACTTATCTAGGATTTCAGATCCCCCAAGACTTTTAAAGTTTGTGTTTATAAGTTATGTATTTCATTCTAGTTTGGTTTATTAGCTTTGTCTTTCTGAGTACAATTAGTTGAAGCCATATAAATATTTAAGATTACCCATACAGAGAGTTAGATACTCTATATAGATTACTTATATAGAAAAATTCTACCATCTAGATGGAGGCTGGAATGGAAGTCAGACCCGTGAATCAAAAGAATATGTTATCAAGACAACCCCAAATTTCTGTTCAAGAAGGAGGCCATATTATGAAAATATTAAGCTATGCAACTCTGAACAGGAGTCCAGTGTTCTGATCCACTGCCTTAGGATAATTGATGGATTTTGCTTGGAAATCATTTTACAGAAGTAATCATTAGATCAGAGATTGGAAATTCTTCCTGCCCTTTGCAAAGTAGATGAAAGACCTCCGGGATAGCCAACAAGTCTGGCTCAGTTCAAAATATACCAACAGAAGCAGGTTTGGTTCTTTGGACTAATGGCAAGCAGCAGTAGCCCATACACATCCCTCAGTCAGACATGCCTCAGCATGTTCCATTGTCCCTCTGTCAGGCAATATTTCCTACTAACTGGCTTCAGAGACCTGCATAATGCCAATACACATGTCACATGCTCATCTACAATGTGGTCATATATAAACATCTGAGCATCTGTGGTACTGCAGGAAAAGTCTATAAAATGTACAGCAGGTGACTAATGGCTTACTCCTGCTGCAAAACTGTTATGGAAACATGGAGTTAATGACATCACTGCTTCTAACATCCTAGGTGCTATACTTCACCTGTAATCTTTGCAAGTTTGATGTGCCCATCACTAAGTGGCACCCAGAATGATCACTCTGCTAGTGAAACATGTATTCTTTTGGTACTAAAACACCCATGCTGGGCATCAAAAGTCAGAACTTTGACTTCACCTCATTGTTTCTCTTTACAAAGCATAACAAGTAGAAAAGACAAAACTATGGTTTTTTATGTTTTTTAAACAGATGAGGGATTTGGATCTACTGTATTTCAATAAAGTTCCTTTTTTTTTTTTTAATGTGTGTTTTGTGACTTTTGTTGTGTTTTTTATTGGTGGTGGTGGTGATTTTTGTTTGGGTTTTGTTTGTTTGTTTGTTGTTTTTGTTTTTGTTGCTGTTGTATTTTTTTTCAAGTAAAATTACTATTAATACCACACTGGTATCAAAAATGATATGCAATCAAGCATAAGATGGTTTAAAAAATAGATTTATGCTAAAATCACATCTTTTTAAATAGGTAATTCATTGCTCTAATCAGTTCTTCTTTCAGCTTTTCCACCCCTTACCATTAAAATAAGCAGGATTATTAAAGTGCACAAGCTTAGTCATTAGCAGATTGCTGAGATGCTGCAGTGATTGACATCTGTCTTTTTTATATTAGTAGCTTAATCTTCTGGTATGGATAATCAAAACAAAAAGTAGGTTGATTATTTTGTGAGTGTTTAGTTCTAACAGATAATTTAACCTGATATATAATCAGAATACTGATATTCCTTTAGAGTTCACCCAATACAGGCAAAGACTTCTGAAGGCTTTCAAATTACCCTGCCATCAGATTTGAAGCAAGTATTTGGGGCAAAACTCACTGTAAAAAAACTTGTCACTGATAACTGTAATTAATTGTGTATGTATCTACATAAAACACCTTAAAAGTGGATTTTTAGTTCTGTTCAGCAAGTTTTCCGATTGCTCATTGAAAAAAAATTAAAGAAACAAACAAAAAATCAAAAAAACCCTGAAAAACAAACAAACAAAAATACCAAAAAAACCACCAAAACACAAACACAAAAACCAAAAAGGCATTTAATTGAAGTTTTCTTTGCCCTCAGAGTGATTCCTTGGAGATGCCTTATTATGCTTGTATTTTCAATTCCAACCAAAGTGACCTTACATTTTATAAACAAGGCCTTTGAAGACAGAAAGTAGTGTTTTCATGCTATTTCAATACCAGCTGCATTGCCTTTCATCTTTTTTTCTATTATAGAGCTTTTTCAAAGGAAACAACAACAGGATTTTTGTAATTAACAGTACACCTTGACCTTCATCTCACGGTTAAAATATTTAAATTAGCAGTGTGTCAGATGGAAATTAACAATGTTGCACTAAATCAGAAGCAGCAAACCCTTTCAAAAAGACTGCAAACCTTTTCACAAAAACTGCATGATAAAAATGCTTGAGCACTGAGTGCTCCTTAAATCAGAATATATATAACACTCTTGAAATGCCTTAAAAAAAAAGGCAAATGCAACTTAATTTACTACTAGTAGTAAAACCTCTTTCCATTAATGTTCCATGTTTCATCTAACATCTGCAAATGCCTAGGAAGCACTGGTTGATTGGATAGAAATCTGTCATTATACTGCTGCACTGAAATAAATTGAGGAAATGAGCATAGAACTGCATGCAGGCTGAATATGACAGCATCCACAGCTACCATTTTTTTTATTAAGTAATTGAAAGTGACTTATATGTTGATGTATAATCTAGGCCCCCACAAAATACATTGGCTTAAACCTTGGGGAAAAAAAAAAAAAAAAAAAAAAAGGTTTCAGTTACTGGGGTTTCCTTCACATTTGGAGGAACTGGGACTACACGTGTGGTAAATTGCCATGACTGTGCTGGTTTATGGATACTTGAACTACATAAATAGAGTATTTGATTTCTGGAGAATTGAAGCCATCAGTGTTACAAGAATGCCACTGTTCCATCCACAGCTGGTACTAAAAGCAGATCATTAAGAAAATCAGGGCATTGTCATTAGTCCTCAGGTTTAAAGAGGGCTGGGAAATAATAGTCACATATAAGGCAGCAATTTGAGATTATTTTTTTAACCTGACTTCTTTTTTCATCAGGTTAGTATCAAAGTGGTAAATACAGTCAATGTCCCCTTCATTCTGATTTAAGCATCAGAGTAAATCCATTTAGATAAAACAAAATCAAAGGAAATTAAGCCAAAAGACATTTATTTATAATGTGACACTAAAACTAATAATAACCTAAAATTATATTAATTAATGCTTGGATCATACATGCTTGAACCCCAGGATGATTGGATTCAGGGATTTTTAAATAGTTCTACTGAATACACTGTCACAGTGTGAAATATGGGATGGTGTGTCTTTCCCAACTAAATTCATGGAGGTAACTAAGCATTTCATGACTAAAGATGTAATTTGTCATATTAATTAAATATTCCTTTTAAGAAATCTATATACAGCTGGTGAATAATTTATGTGGACAATAGTGTTCTCTAAAAAAGAGTTCTCACTACCATTGCAAAGTATATGATCTTTCTGACCATATATCCTATTGTAATGCTAAAAGCACTTTACTGTATGATTGAAAGATTTTACCCCCCTAACTACAGTTATGTGACAGTAATAAAGCATTCCCTGTTAAAGAAAAAAATTACATTCCTCCTTTTCCTGCAGGTTCAGCCTGCCTGTCCTTAGGCTGTATTAGTTAAGTGAGGAAAGGGATGTTAAGTTTATCTTTCTACATACGCTGCATCAGAAAATCATATCAGACAAGTGGTCAAAAATATTATGTTCTCTGTTTTATAACTGAATGCTTTATGATAAATCAGACTTCACAAAAAAAAAAAAAATCTACTGAAGCAGTTGTTTGTGGGTGTTAAAACAAGGTATCTTTAGATTGTTCCTATAGGATTGTTATCCAATTTTCCTTGTTTAGTTTTCCTTTCTTGCTCCACTGTTGTTGATCCCCAGGGCTACTGGAGGAGGCACCACTGATTTAGTACCTCATTCTGGCTGTATCTTACATTTGAAGTTTACAAAAGAATAGGATACTACCGAACAATAAACCTTAGAGGCTGGTGTACATACTTTAAAGAAAAGAAAATATACTTCATTTTATTTGGGTCAACATTATGAAGGATATTGTCAAGAAGTGTTTATGGGGTTTTTTTTTAGCACAAGGTCTTGTGAAGCAGCAGCACAGGTCTTGACAAAAGATAACTCTATTGCTGGACTACTGAAATCCTCTGATACAGCATTCTTGTGAACTGGGAAGGGAAAGCTTGTATAACTAGACTCTTTTTCCAAAGTCTTTACAGTTACTTCAGCATTAGTCTGTGTTACTTTGTAATCGAAACCATCTGAATTCAAACTCAGAATTAAGAAAAGGATTGTGGAGTTCAAAACGGAAATATGTGAATGACACAAAGCTGTTTACTTTGGCCAGAAGGATACCTTCATGGTCAGTCATGTTCAAAGCGTCATTTTCTTTCAAATCACTAGTGTCATTAACTAAGATAACATTACCTATGACTCAGCTGTCATCCAAACCACCAATTTCTTGCTCATTATAAATAATATAAACTGCTACTTCTAAAAAAAAACCAAAAAACAAACAACAGAAAAAAGCACACTATATAATGAATTTCCAAGAAAAGTTTTAGATTTAAATGAATAGTTTTCAGTTTTCTTGGTCTCCATCTTTGTTATTACATTTCAATTGCTCATTTTACAATTTCATTTGATTATGCAAGTCAGATCATCACTGGATGTAAATCACTGTACTTCTGATTTATTGCTGCTGTACAGTGACCTCCATATTACGGGACCTGTAATATGGAGTTCTTGTTATTTTCCATTCAGAAAGAGTTTTGTGTTGTGACATAATTCTGTTGAATCTACACTCCTGAAAAATATACAATTTTGGAATAATTTGAGACACTTTTAGATTAGTTTTAGAATTGCCTTTAGATTAAGTACTTCATATGTGTTTAGAATATTAAGCCTTCCTGACTACAACAGCTGTTTCATCCATTGTTTCCAAAAATGAGATTTGCAGAAAATATAATCCTTTCAGATTTTATCAGCCTAGTAGGCTTAGATCTTGCCAGTACTTTAAAAAAAAGAAAGCTTGATAATGATGTAGATGAACACCTGAAGCACTAATGATTTCCTAATATGTTTCTAGGCTTATTGTAGTGTTAAGAGAGCTTTTCTTCAATGGAAGCATAAACCATTTGTTCAGTTTGTTCATTATCAATTTAATTTTGTAAGATTTGAGGAAAACCAAATGTCATTTGATATTTTGTATTCAACTAGTAACTTTCTATCAATAATGAATAAATTATTACATGATAATGTATTTTGTACTGGTTTAGAGTATGGTATTACAGTGGTAGCTTCCATCCTAGAGGCTGTGAATGACACTTAATGTCTGACCTAATGACTCAATACCTGACATATGTTACACCAAAATATTGATATAATTCAAAAAGTCAGGAAACAAAAAAAAGTTTCTTTTAGAAACAATTCCTTTACTCTGTTTTGGGAGTTCTCTAGAATTTATTGTTATTTTCTATTTGGAATCAAGATATGCCAATTTTATAATCCCTAATTAAGAACTGGATTTTTCCATTGATGTGTGGAACATCCTGGAAGTTACAGAAATGTGGGCTTTGCTCAGTGGGCTCAGTCAGGAAGAGCAGGGACTTCACTAAGCTGCAGACACCATTCCTAGCAGGCAACTGTACTAAGACTCATATATTAATGAATTTAGTTGAAGTCACAATTTATGTCAGAATAGGTATTTATTTGTGATCTCTTGATACAGCAAACATTCTTGTAGATGGAAACGGATTGACTGCTTCCTTCCATAGTTATTTCAGCCCATGCGGATATGGCAACTTGCTAATGACTTTCCTCCCAGAGATCCCACAGAACTTTATATTTAGATCTCCAAGGTCTAGAAAGGCAAAAGAACATAGGAACAGGACACATAAAAGTTCATCACTTCTATCTTTGCATGTGTTACACAGCCCTAGTTTTATGTCTGAATATGTGTGAAGTCCCAGTTTTATGACTGAACTGTCCTACCACATCTCAGGTAATGTATTTTTCTGACACTAAACTAGAAGATAGACATAGTGTGGAAATTTACCTTCCACACAAACTAAGGTTTAAACAACAGCAGGGGCTGTATCTCAGGACAGCCCTAACTCTCAGCTGAGTACTCTGTTTACTACTCTGAAATAATTCTGTAATGTTGGATAAAAAAGATTGGTTTTCTTCTCTTTTTAACATTATGAACAAAAAAAATCAAATGTATTTTAATAATGTCCACTTGGAATGCTGAATTCAAGGAAAAGTTATAATCTTAGGAAAAGTAACCATTGTGTTAAAATTGTATTAGATAAGTTTGTAGTAGATTCCTTTTGTATAATGCAGAATATATCCAGTGATCACACTTCAAATCAAAATTCACATATAATGTGAAATGAAGCATATTAGACTTATCTTGAATTAATAAATACATACTTCTCTACTCTTCTGTGAATGGCTCAGGGGAAATCTCAAAAAAAATTCTTTTTCTTGCCCTTAAAATTTTTTCTTATGATAAAATGTCACTGAGTTGTCTGTTACCATAATAGGGTCTTGACAAACAGTTGAGAGGTTTTCCTTCAGTTCAGCAGAGGGCTCCAGAATACAGAGTCTTGGGAGTTTCTGTCTTTATCACCCCCACAGTGCAATGGAGTGGTTAAATTCCCTGCTGCAAGCTAATTACACTTCTCTATTGCACAAAACCTTTGTCCTCCTATAATTAATTATGAGCAAGAAAAGAAAATGTCCTTTTGTTGTTTTTAATGAATTAATCCTTCATGAAAATAATTTCTGTGACATAATAACAAAAGGACATTTGTTCACTGTCCTCATCACCACACATACCATAGTACATAAATGTCCTCATGTGAGGAGTCTCTTTGTCTCTTCTGTCCAAGAACATGCTTTATTGCAGACACGTCATGGGAATATTAATACCCTGAATTGCTGTACAGGCAGATAAGACTGTCTAGATCGTTATAACAAAAAACTACAGAGGAAAAAGTCTGGTGTTTTGATAGTAATTCTCACTCTAAAATCAAAGGAACAGTTCTATTAAATAGATTTTTCTTCAGACATAAAACCCCCACATTGCCCTACTTAATCTAGTCATTTGAAACATGGCTTAGATAAATCTATTTGACTAAATGAGGAAAGTCAATCTCTGTTTGATTGCTCATCCAAGGTGTAGGAAAGGAATCCATTATGTCACAAGATTGAGTAACTCAAGACTGTGCTTTTTAAGATTAATAGGTACCATGTTAGATGTATATTTAACTGTGTTGCACTGAATAGCCTGAATATAGCTATAATATTGGGCATTTTGTTAAAGCTGACATAAGATGAACTCCTCTAACATTGCACACAGTAGATGCATTTCTTTCATTTTTCGTGGAAGTTGAATGGATGGTCAAAGCTTGGTAGACAAATGTTTATATCACCAGTTTTGGTAGGTTTTCAAGCAGGTAAAAACCTGGAATCCTAGAATCCTAGAATGGTTTGAATTGGAAGGGTCCTGAAAGATCATCTAGTTCCAACCCCCCTGCCATGGGCAGGGACATCTCCTACTAGACCAGGTTGATCAATGCCCTATTCAACCTGACCTTGAATGTTTCCAGGGCATTCACAGCTTCCCTGGGCAACATGTTTCTGTGTCTTACCACCCTCACAGTAAGAATTTTCTTCCCTATATGTAATCTAAATATTACTTTCTTTTAGTCTGAAAGCATTACCCCTTGTCCTATCACTATATTGATATTTTTTTAAGGGAGTGTGTTATGTTACCTACAGAAGACCAAAGCACCAAATGGATCTACTGAGCAGCAGTAGTATGCATCTGCCTTTGCATCACTTGGTATAGGAATGAATACTACAACACCACTGATAGCAGGAGAATCTAAACAATTAAACACTCTAAATTCCTTCAGTGAATTCACATCTGTTGCTACAACAGATATAGCAGGCATTATAAAACATGTTTGCATTCACAATGCTGATTTTTATGACAAAATGTTGGTTCACACACCATTTCTCTTGCCCCGTGGCATTTTCTGTGGCATTCTTATTCATCTTCTCTTGAGATGTTTATAAAATTTATTGCTTTTCCATTTCCTTAAACTTACATTTTTGAGAAATAATGGTATGAATTAACTTAAATTGTTTAAAATTGTAATATATTTTTTAGTTAAAGATACAGAATGCATGCCACAAGGGGTATTATTTTATTTTAAATCCTATTTATCAGGAAATTTACACATTTTCTCTCCATCACTTTCATAATTTTGAACAGCTGTTTTTTATCCATTGTAATAATCAATTACATACTTTTCTTTGGCACTGCGACAATTGCATTACCCTTTCAGTAGTTCTAAATGAAATACATTGAAGTTTTAACACTGATAAACTCTTCTGTCACAGGAGTCTTCCCTTGGATCTTTAGACATCTATTGCAAGGCAGCTGCCCAGACTCACTCTTTATTCCATGGGAACAAATAGCACAACCTAGTCCCTCAGTTAAAGACTTACTGTAAGATTAGATGAAGTAGCTTCTCCAAGAGTCATATTTCTCTACAAACTACAGGAAGGCAAGATTAAAGCTTATTTTAGGTCACCTCACCAAAGAGTAAGAAAAGTAATATTGTTCATTCTGCAAACGACAACCAAAAATGTTACCCACTTTCTGCAGAAACCTTGCAAGCACCTGGCAGGACACATAGGCCTCATGTGCAAAGTGCAGAGTTAGGCGCTTGCGTTTTAGTTTAGTTACAAGCTTTGTAAATAATTCCAACAGCTAATCCAGAGCACATGTCTCTATTTGCATTTTTAGCATCATTGCAATTCACTTACAAAGCTTCCTCTTTGAGCCAACATGGAATGTTTGGCAAGATATATTTATTGCTATCTTTCAATGCCCTTTGTTACTGATCAGTTTTTAAGTTCTCAATTCAACAGCAACCTCATGTACTTAATTCCTGTTGATTCTGTCTATAAAAAGTTCCACAGAAAGCTCCTCAAACTACTCTTAAAAGCAAATATTGAGAAATAAAATTAAAGAGTTGGAAAAAATATGGTCCAGTAATATGAAATGCTTAAGGTACTGTACAGTAGAGAAGTAAAATTGAGGTAAACCACCTAACCTTTCCCATAACCAACTTGCAATATTTATATTATGGTAATATTTATATAACTCAGGGAATCTTAAGATGTAAAAAATATCTTTGTGAATCTAGGTCTGAATGACGAACACAAAGATATGTGTGTGCACAAAGAACACTACAGAAAAAACAACAGCTGAAGTCAAATCTCCTTTAGTCCTACCTCTTGCTCTCATTGTCATCTTTTAGATATACAGAGTCCTTGTGTGTAAAATACAGATCAAATATTTCAAGAGTCTGGTGAAATATATACCAGTCAGTAATATTTCACATTTCTCTATTAACTTTCATCTACTAAATATATCACTATTGACAGCTGCGTTGTCTTTTACACAACACTGAATTTCATCTGCATTGATCAAACTAATCTAGAGTGAATGAATGTAAAGCTCTACAGGTAATTTGTTCAATAGCTCCTTGTGTCAAGACTCCATCTGAGTTGATGTACTTTTAGAAGACCTCAGGAATGTCTGTTAGATGTGTCTTAAATTCACATTCCAAACTGAAGAGTTAATATGTTTTTTTATTACACAATTTAATGAAAGAAATATCCTGGTACAGGTCACAGCATTTCACAAACAAAAATCTGTGTTCATTTTTGATATATGAATCCATGCATCTACTGAATGTAGAAACATGTCCAGTACACATGTTTCTTTTCTTGTGGAGAAGGATACATGAGCTGTAACTAAATTTTCAGTAGTGGTGTTCAGGCTAGATATAAGGAAGAAATTTTTTATTATGAGGGTGGTGAAATACTGGCCATGATTGCCCAAAGAGGTTGTAGGTGCACCATCCCTTGAAGCATTCAAGATCAGGCTGGACAGGACTCTGAGCAACCTGATTTAGTTGAAGATGTCCCTGCTCAGTGCAAGGGGGTTGGATGAGATGACCTTCCAAACCAAAATATACTGATTCTATGACTTCATATTCAGAAGGACAGTGTCTTTCATTAGTGTCTTTGCCATTTATGCTTTACATCCAGCTATTTTAATTGCTTGGTCAGCCCCACTCTTTTTCAACATTGTTTTCTCTTATTTATCCTGTTTCATATGTTCACTCTACTAACTCACCAAAAATCGTTTATCGTGATCTGTAAGCCTCATTGCCTTATAGAAAAGTCCATCATCAACAGCTTATTTTATTTCACTATTTGTGATCTAAGTGTTATTTAATTAGCCTAGAGTAGAAAGCGTTGTTAAAATATCTTCCTGCAGAGATGTGTTGGTCTTCTTCCACAAACTACTGAAGAATTGCACAAACAGTAAGCATAAGTTTGACTTCTATTTGGCTTTTGGGGGTGGAGGTTAAGCACAAACAACAACTTTTTTTATAAGTACACTTCACAGATAGGAAAATAGCATCATTCTCTTAATGCATTGCAGGTTTGGGTCAACTTACAGTTTATTTACCATGTCTGATAAGCAACATTGTCTTCTGTGATGTTAGTGACAGAAGCTCATACAAGCTGCTGAAAAATGTGTCATTATCTTTAGGTCTTGCTCTGGACTAGATATGCACAGTGCAGACTTCTTAAGCAAAGGTCTTTAACACCTTTGTGGCTGCTTATGAATGCTATAAATTAAAACAAAACAAACCAAACACAATGTCAGTTACAGTTTTTAACATTCTGAATTACTTTGGCAATAATACTGAAAAAAAAAACCAAAAACAAAAACAAAACAAAAAAAAAACAAAAACAAAACAAAAAAAAAAAAAACAAAAAAAAAAAAACAAAACAAAACCTAAAGAAAAACAATATGAAAATGACTGCCTCATTTAAACTGCCAGAAGTATCTGGCCTCAGCACTTTTGGCTCCTGGAAGTCCCTCTTCTGCAGTCTGCCACCACTCAGCAACCCCCTAGCACAGGAAATGCTAGAGTAGATTTTAAAAAAGAAGAAGGGAGCAGAGTCATAAACAAATGATAATATAATATTGTGATGGAGGGCTCTCCCACTGACCTCCATTACAACAGAAATTTCCCTCCAACCAGGAAGGTGTTCTGTATGTTTGTCAACTGATATTGCCCATGCACATTGATGTCTCCTTCAACATAAGAAAGAGATGATGCTATCTTTGCTAGGACAGAAATATTAGTACTGTTTGGAAGAACCTATGGAAGTCCTAAGAAAGTCAGATATGAAAGCAAACCAAAGGAGAAGTTTAAGGATGGAATGAGACCGTAAAATACAATAAAAAATGTTTCTATAAATATATTAACAGCAAAAGGAGGACTAAGGAGAATCTGCATCCTTTATTGGATGCAGAGGGAAACACAGTAAGTAGGGATGAGGAAATGCCTTCTTTGCCTCAGTATTTAATAATAGGACTAGTTGTTTGCTGGGTAGCCAGCCCCTCTAGACAGGCATGAGGAACAGAAGGAGGCCTCCATAATTCATGAGGAAATAAGTGACATGATGCACCACTTAGACATACACAAGTGTATGGAGCCAGATGGGTTACACGCAAGAGTGCTGAAGGAGCTGATGGATGAGCTTACCAAGCACTCCTCATGATTTATCAGTGGTCCTAGAAAATGGGGAAGGTCCCAATGGGCTGGAGATTAGCAAATGTGATGCCCACCTACAATATAGTACATTGAGCATTTCATATTACTCCTTGGGAGATTCCAATTGGATTCAAGAAGAAAATTTTTCACCACAAGAACAATTAGACATTGGAATAATATCCCAAGGGAAGTGGTGGGTTCCCCTACATTGGACATTTTTAAGACTCAGTTTGACGGGGTGCTGGACCATCTTATTTAAACTGTTTGGGGTTTGTTTTGTTTGTTTTTTTTTTTTTTTCCAATTGAGTAGATGATCTTTGAGGTACCTTCCAACCTGGTATGCTAAGACTATATGATTCTGTGATGATTAGGACTGGAAGAAGGACCTGGGCAACTACAGATCTGTTAGTCTGACCTTAGTGCCAGGGAAGATCATGGAAAAAATTATCTTGAGTGCCATAAGATGGCATTTACAGGATGACCAGGCAATCAGGTCCAACAGCATGGGTTCATTAAGGGCAGGTTCTGCTTAACAAACCTCATCTCCTTCTATGAAAAAGTGACCTGCTTGGTGCAGGAGGGAAAGCCTGTGGATGTTGTTTACCTGGACTTCAGTAAAGCCTTTGATATTCTTCCCCCCAGCATCTTCATGAAAAAAAATATGTCTGCCCTAGGTCTGGACAGGCATACACTCTGCTAGATCAAACACTGACAGGGTGGTTGGGCACAGAGAGTGGCGGGGAATGGAGTTTAATCCAGTGTGATACTGGTCACAAGTGGTGTTCCCCAGGACTCAGTGCTGCAGCCACTCCTGTTTAATATCTTCATCAATGATCTTGAGAGCAACCTCAGTAAGTTTGCAGATCTCACACCAAATTAGGTGGGACTGTTGATCTGCTTGAGGGTAGGAAGTCTCTTCAGAGGGACCTGGGCAGGCTGGATTGATGGACAGAAGACAATCATATGGGCTTCAACAAGGCAAAGTGCTGAGTCCTGCACTTGAGACACAACAACCCCATGCAATGCTACAGACTTTGGGCTGAATGGCTGGAAAGCTGCTTGGCAGAAAGGGACCTGGTGGTGTTGATCGACAGCTGTCTGAACATGAGCCAGCAGTGTGCCTAGGTGACCAAAAAGGTCAACAGCATCTTGGCCCATGTCAGGAATAGTGTGTCCAGCAAGACTAGAGAAGCGATTATTCCACTGTACTTAGCACTGCTGAGGCAGCACCTTGAGTACTGTGTTCACTTTTGGGCACCATAGTATAAGAAAGACATTGAGGTGCTGGAGCAGATCCAAAGAAGGGCAATGAAGCTGGGTCTGGAGAATAGGTCTTATAAGGAGCAACTGAGGGAGCTGGGGTTGTTTAGTCTGAAGAAAAGGAGGCTGAGGGGAGACCTTATTGCTCTCTACAAGTACCTGAAAGGAGGTTGTAGTGAGGTGGGTGTTGATATCTTCTCACAAGTCACAACTAATAGGATGAGAGGAAATGGCATCAAGTTGCACCAGGGGAGGTTTAGGTTGGACATTAGGAAAAAATTCTATACTGAAAGGTTTATCAAAAACTGTAACAGGCTACCCAGGCAAGTAGTTGTATCATCATCCCTGGATGTATTTAAAAGCCATCTAGATATGGTGCTTAAGGATATGGTTTAGTAGTGGCACTGGTAGAGTTAGATAATGATTTGACTTGATAATCTTTTCCAACCATAGCAATTCTGTTATTCTGTGATTCTGTTAGACATAGAACTAAAGTGCATCTGATTTTTCGATTAACATAGTTATCACTATACCTTACTTCATCTTGCCATGTACTCACTCCACATGTTGCTGTATTACAAAAATTATAGTCATGTGGAACAGTCCAACAAGTAGGATGTCTGATGTGGTAAAAGATGGACAGAATCTATTTTCTAATAAATTTTTGAAGAAAGTTAAATCTGAGAGTAGAGGAAAGGGTAAGCTTGGTTCTTTGGATCTGAGATTGAATACCAGGACTAAATTCAGGGGAGATTAAAAGAGTAAGGATAGAAGGAAAAGAGGGCGATAGCTGAGACTGGATGGAAATAATATCATATAAGAAAGAGATACATTTTAAAACTATTTAAATATTTCAACCAATATGGGAATACAGGAATGAAAAGTATAAGGGAGAAGTCCAAATGATTACTATTTTTTCACTTTAATAAATTTGGGAAACAAGGGAAATGGTGTAACAAAGACTTTGAGGATTCTGCATATTCTTCAGAAGTAAAATGGAAAAACATTAGTCCTTCCATAAGTTCAGTAGTAGTTAAAATGTGATTTTTTTTCTCCTCCTATAACATTGACTTAGACAATTACAGTGATTTAACTACTGCCCCACAGCAATGGAAAATTCTGCTGCATTTTGAATTAATCTTGCTGTTATAGATTTTGGTAGGAAGTGTGGGCACAACATTTCTCTTTTTGAAGTCAATCGTATTTTTCTTTCTCCATCTACTTGAGTGGGAACAGGATCAGGCACAATTATCAATATTTTCAAGTGCAGGCTCTAATTTAAGCCAAACATGGGCAGTCCAGTTTCGCTGCACAGCTTGAGATGCCTTGGGCTTAATTTTCATAATCAAAGCATAGTCACAACATTCCTGAACAAAGCAAAGACATCCTCTGTCTAGCTGGGTGGTCATTTCTTTAAAATATTTAATTTGTAAGTACTTCTGAACATATTTCTGACTGAAACTTAGAAAAAGCATCTATACATAGGTTATAGCTAAAAGGAATTTACTGGTAACTTTCAAGAGAAAACCCTATGTCTTGGATTCTTAGCATCAGAGGTCTTTTCAGTTCTGTATTTCCAAGGAAAATAATGCATGTGTTCATTGTTTTGTCAGCACAAGATTTATAATGCCTTTGACTATTCATTTCCTTGCCCTAAAGTACATAGGTTTTGCAAATTATGTCCAAGTGACAACACTGTCGTTTCCTTGGCAACTTAACTGGTTTTCAAAACAATGCTTTTCGTGTTTGGAATAAGCATTCATTTGTACAGTCTAGCAGGGAAAAAAAAAAAAAAAAGAAAAAAATAAAGAAATAAGGAAAGAAAGAGGAAGGAAGGAAGGAAGGAAGGAAGGAAGGAAGGAAGGAAGGAAGGAAGGAAGGAAGGAAGGAAGGAAGGAAGGAAAAAGATTCCATGTAAACCTTCCCCCACTTAGTTGTCTATGTGATATGAATTTTAAAGAGCTCAAAGAAAAATACATCTGAAACTGTCGATATTTTTCTTTGCTTTACTTGAAGTCCAACAAAACTAGCCTTTTAGCTTAGATTCAGTGTTGAATGTAATTTGGCCTTTTCCTTTCTAAATTTGACTCACTCTGAATTTTTAAATGTGGCTCATGTTTAAGACACTAATGAGATGCATATCTCAGTAAACTTTTTCCAAGCTTTGAATTTTTTTTTTTTTTTTCAATTTTGAAAATTAAACACAGTATTTCAGCATTGTGAAAGTGGAAACTTATGTAAGGTGAATGTAGGATCAGGCTCTAAATTAAATATCTTCATTTCTAAAACATTTTCTAAAAGCTGACTGGAAATAGAGAGATTGTGTTAGCCAATATGGATCCTCAGTTTTGAAAATATGAAATTGTAATATTTCTTTTGATGGAACAGAATGTCCATGAAAGTTTATTTTTTTAACCAACTTTTTTACGCCCCCTCAGAATTTCAATAATTGGAACAAGAATATATGTACTGTGTTTGGCATTTTAATTCAGCTATATGGTGTTTCCTCCTTCCTTATGTTTTAAAAGATTCCTCTGCAATCAATTATGTCATCTAGAACAAGAATGTAATGGGGATAATATCATTCCAGTGGCATGAAGGGTTCATGCATGTTGAAGTCATTACAGTATATCTCACTTTCTGTTCACCATACAACCTATAAAATCCCATAAAAATTCTCAGTGTTAGAAGGTGTTTCCATTAATCTGAGAAATGATTCACATTCAAAGTCGTTATTCAGAGGTATAAGTAACAATCAGTTTAGAATTCAGAAAGCTATAATGGTATTATATATGAGAAAACTGCAGATGTCATCATTTACCCACTCATCCCTTGAATTCTGTTTTGATGAGCAGAAGATAGAGTCATGAATGCCATGAATGGAGGGTTGTGACTTGTACATTGATACAGTGGATATATATGCTGAAGGTAAATTGACTCTTTCATAAGAATTGTGAGGTGGAAATCCTTGTGTAAACAATATAAAGGCATAGGGAAAAAAAAAAAAAAACCCACAAAAAAAACATATGTGGAATTTGTACCTTGTGTGGTATTGTATAGCATGTTCCTGTCATTATATGAACTAAGCATCAGAATTTCACTGTCAAAGACGATATCACTTCTCTCTGCATCAAAGGTGGAATTCTTCTGCCATATGAGACAACTGTGATTCACACATCTTGAGATGAAAAGGACCAAAGAGTTTGGATATACAGCAAGGCTCTTGTAGTGGTGATGGTCTGTATTTTCTGAAGCTAAAAGTTTTACTGAAGTACAACATTTTTAAGAGTCTCTTGATCTTGGAGCAATATCCTATGTATCACCTGCATAAGGAGAATGTAGCTCCGTGTCCTTGTAAAGTTTCTTTTGGACTTCATTTATTTCTGCCATCTTAGGTTTCTGACAGTGCTTGATTCATAGCTTTGTACATGCTGTTGCATTGCTAGTTTCTGAAATAACCTTTTCTGACATTTGACTTGTGGCATTAGGAATCAATAACTACTGCCAACCAGGAGGCAAATACTGATGACCAAAGAAAACACAGACTCTATTTGCATGCTTGCACCTGTGCTAGAAAGTAAGGAATGGTATCAGAAAACCATGCATGTGCATGAACTCTTCACACTCAGAGGAAAATATTTAAAATTGGCCTGCATATATTCCTTATCAGGGTTCTTTAAGTATCTGAAAGAGTGCATCCTTCCACAAATGAGCAACCACTTGTTCATGTCCTGTGACATTCACCTATCTTTGTTTTTTCCACCTTTATTTATCTAGGTGATGCACTGTTACATAGGTCCTGATCCTACAGACTATTGCTATTGCTGTTGAGGGTATCCTTCCATTAGATGTAACCTTGTATCCCCACATAGTTTCACTGCAAATATTCATCTGCTGTCTTCACTTTCACACATATGAATGTAGGGACATGTGCAGAGATCTCAGAGATTGACTATCATGTGTACTAAGTATCCTTTACATGATCGTGAAAATGTAAGTAGGTCATAAACTCATTGCAATTACATCTTCATCCATTTTTAGGCCCACACTGCCATACCAAAGTGTATAAACCTGGTTCTTCCATTAAAAGTCTTCTGAACTTGCAACTCTGTAGCCTTGTGAGGTTTTAAACATACTTCTAGGTCATTTATAATTAAAAATAAAAATTACATTAGAAACCCTACCAGCCTGCCTAAGTCATTACATTTTCTTATATATTTGTTTCTTATTATGCTCTGAACAAAATAAATACATATATATGTGTGCTTCTTTACACTTATTCCAACAAGTGTGGTACTTTCCTGCTAGCTTTCTACCAGAAAAGAAATGGAAACTCAAGCTTAAGTCAACATTTCTTATTTCTGTAGGAGATTCATGCTCATTTGATGGAAAAAAAGAAGAAACAATGGCAACAAAAAATGTCTAAGACAATTAAGAAAATTATAGAGATTGCTGCCTTTGTGCGCAGAAACATAGAAGTAATATATTTGTGCTTTTCAAGGCATTCCAACTTTTCATGTCAGTGTTGTATTCTCTAATTGCATGTAATATACAGGTAGTAGAATAGCCCAGCATGGGGCTTGAGAGTGTGAGTCCTTATACAGCAAAACAATTATCATAAAGAGACTTTTAAGTAACAGAGGAGACAATTAAAGAGTGATGTTGCAATTTTAGCATATGTTCAACACTGGTTACTTAGAAGGGAGGAGTTAAATCACTAGAGAGCTACAGTGGCTAAGATATGATTAAACACAAATTGGTTTGCTCTATTCTTCCAGTTATCTTGTAGGTATAAGGAAAAGACTATATAAACTCATAACATCTGAATCTGCAACTCTTTCCACCGCAGCTACTGTTATAAAATTTTACCCCAGTATGACTGGTGAGATCTGACTTTATGGCTGTTTACAGTCCCCAAGCTCATGCGTAAATGACTAATAAAGGTGGCAGGCAGCAAAAAGGCAGAAAAAATATTTGAGACTTCTATTAAAATGTCTGGACTAATGCTGAGGAAACTCCTTTGTTATACCAGTTCTTTCTGTGAGCTATTTAACTAATACCAGTGGTATCACTTCATAATGTTGTCTGTGAGGAAATGATTAATGCTGACCTGCTGGACCTTGGTGTCTCCACTTTGTAGCAGATCATGTTTGAAACCGTTAAGGGACTAAGGTGTTAAGGCATGTTTTATAGAGCTAACACAACACCTAGGGGATGACTCCTAGCAGTGCTCCTTCCATTTGACAGCAGTATTGCTGAGTAATGCAGTAGGGAATCAGCATCTCAGAAAGTACAGAACTTGGTCTGCAATTGTAAAAGGCCTAGTTTTGCACTAAATTGTGCTTTTCTTGGGTCTCTGTGGAATTATGGAGCTTACAGTGAATCTGATTCTCACTTGTTTACTTTAAATTAGATATTTTACTTGGGTCTTATTGGTAAGAGGTAAGAAAGTCTGGCATTGGTTATTGCAAGCAAAAAAAATATAAAGGTAGTATAGCAGGTAAGCGTAAAGCACTTTTTTATGCCTCTCCAAGGTGTGCTGGATATGTTCCACAGTTAGAATAGCCTGCGGGCACACACAAATTACACTTACTTGCAAAGGCTGCAACAAGTGACTGAAGCATACTGCTTACTACAGTGATCTCATGTAGCACCTCCTTTTTCCTTCCAGGCAGCAGAACCCAGTGACCCTCTGATTGATACATTCTCTTGGAGAAAGGAGTGAAAGATCTGTGCTTATGCCTTTGTAGGAAAACAACTGCCTTCTGATCTGGTGGCTTATTTAGGAAAGCTGGAAAATTCATTATTTTATTCTAACAATGTCTATCTTGAGGAAAGTTTGTAACATAGTTTGCACTGCTTGGCTGGTGCATGTTGATTGCTTTGAAATGAAGAATGATTCAGGATAAATGAGCCTGTGGTCCTCCTATAGTCTTCTACTTTTTTGGGGAATACTTATTGAGCCAGAGAATAAAAATTGGAGTGAATGAAACTGTGAATGAACAGTTAAGATACTCATCTCAAAGGAGGACCCACAGTGGGAAGGTGAATCAAGAAAAAAAAAACAAAACAGTAAAATTCATGGGTTGAGATAAGAACAGTTTAATAATCACAATAAAATAATAATGATAAATGTAATTAAATGAACTATAACAAAATGAGAGAGGAATAAAACCCAAGGGAAAAAAGTGATGCACAATACGATTGCTCACCACCTGCTGACCAATGCTCAGCTAGTGCCCAAGCAGCAATCATCACCTCCCAACTAATTCCTGCCAGTTTATATACCAATTACGATGTCCTATGGTATAGAATATCTTTTGGGCTAGTTTGGGTCGGTTGTCCTGGCCATGGTCCCTCCCAGCCTCCAGGTCACTTTCTTGCTTGCAGTGGATGGGAAACTGAAAAGTCCTTAGGATAAGCACTACTTAGCAACAACTAAAACACCTGTGTATTTTAAATGTTATTCTTATATTGAATCCAAAATACAGCACTGTACCAGCTACTAGGAAGAAAAATAATGTTTTCCCAGACAAAACCAGGACATGTATCCTACTGCAGGTGTGGCTAGCAATTCCTGAGTGCCTGGCTACCTTTATCATGTTGTACCAACCCCAGGAGCAGAGATTTTTAGATGCAGTTCTTGGAACATCAGTTCTTTATCCCCGAATCTTATTTCCATGTATCATGAGAATGCTGATAGTATGAGGAACTTGCAAACCTCCAGAGTACCTACACAGGTTAGACTAATGCTTTAAAGAACTACTTATATTTGGTTTTAAGTTAGAAGTATTTCATTTAATAAATAACAAAGCAACAACAATGGAAAAAGAGGAAGAAAGAAAGAAAAGAAAAGAAAAGAAAAGAAA